>JAEBDU010000107.1:473720-544504 GCA_016802625.1 Heliconius numata | reverse complement strand
AGCCATAAACAAAGAAATGATTGATTGACAAAGTTGATTTACGAGCGGTCGTATTGAATTGGAAAATTCTATAGTGCAGAACGGTTCTAACGGTTTACTCACTTTGATTGTGCCTTAAATGAACCTTTTTACTGATGTACTAATATATTTTTTTATTCTTTAAGTGATATACAATTTCGTATATAATAATAAGTATAAGTATCTTTCCTTTTCTGTTTAATGTGGTTTTCACTAATAAAAAGTGATTTAAGAGTAAAGTTTATATATATAATACTCTCATATTATATTAGAGTAAAGTCGACTATAGGAAAGATTAACAGTATGATGTCGTAAAAGTAATATTTTTATGCACTCTCCCCTTCATAAATTGATGATAACGGAATTAACCATAATCGTGTAG
Source organism: Heliconius numata (assembly GCA_016802625.1). Lineage (NCBI taxonomy): Eukaryota > Metazoa > Arthropoda > Insecta > Lepidoptera > Nymphalidae > Heliconius > Heliconius numata. Next base: position 544,104 of record JAEBDU010000107.1, on the reverse strand, counting down.
AATATGAAGGCAATGCTGCGACTGGAACAGTAAACTTGTTAAAAAACGTCGTAAAAAACTAAAAAAAATGTTGTTTATTTTTTTCATTGTTGTTTTGGAGTCATTAAATGATGCCCCGCATGACGATGGATAGGCAGATGGAATCTACTGTTAACTTATTCCGTTCCTTAGTTTCCGCCACAATTTTAAAGACATTGCGGAACTCGACACCGGGCTTTGTCTTAATACCAGAGCGATGAAATGATTTTTTTTTCACTTCATCCCCCGAATGGGAAACGCACTACTACCGCGTGTGCAGTCAGTTTGTGCCGCTGGGCAACGAAGGCCTCAAACTTTTGAGTATTTTAAAACATATTAACAAAAGACCATAATCAATTAGCTCTCTACCTTCCATTTTTCTTAATCTTTAGTAAAATTATTTGTTCTTAACAAAATTTCAGCTACTTAAAAAAATAAAAAATCTACAAGTATAAAAAGGAAATTCATTCGGTGTCCTATTATACTTATTTATAAACTAAGCATTCCATTACAACTGAATGATGATTAATGCCGCAAGAATTTCACTATACATACTACATATATGTATGTTTGTATGTACGTAGCCCTTATTACATATATCTCATGTCCATAAGGCACAGGCGCTTAGCAACTAAGTATCATCACACATACGTAAATTAAATTGTTTTGCTATTTCTACCTCTAATGAGTCGATATTTTAATGATGTCTAAATACTTCAAATTATTATTTAAACGGATTTAAATTCAATTTTTTAAATGAATAATTAAAATTATAAAAAATTATAATATTGAATTCACTTTCAAATCTTATTAATTTAATTTCTGCTGTTTAAGTTCATAATTAGAAACTAACTATTACAGCAGTCAGTTAAAACATTTCTTAACCTACTATTATGTCAATTACAACTAGACTTTGTGTGAATTCGCTTCAGTCACGTCTTAATTACTGGGCATCATCTAAGATTGGTTATGGTGTGGGTTCTTTTATCAGTTTTTCAAGTTAACCAAAGAGATCTATAGTTTGACACTTTGGAAGTTAATGAAGGCTTTTTATTTGTTTTAAATGTAATTTCACATTATCTAAATATAAAACATTCATTTCTCAAGTCGCCACTACTAGAATCGTCTCAGATTTGGTTAGATGTCGAGGGGAGCGTTAATGCGCATTTCAAAGAGGCCCCTTATGACTACACTTGGGCCGTAAGTCCCAGGCACTGATCCGTGCTCCACTCCTTGCAACACGGACTCTTGCGCGGTGAACCCATGAAATGCTAAGAATTTTCTTCTCGTCTCTTCAGATAAGTTTTCCATCGTCTATTTGGCTTAGACAATATCTAGATATGTGTAAATTAATCTCGTCTTAATATCAAACTATCCATTTACATTTTACATGATAAAGTAATGTTAGTTAACGATGAGGGTCTTAAAGTAAAAATGTGAATATTTAATTTTTTTGTGTAAAACTTAAGGGGTTACACTAATGTGACTTTAATGACAAACAGGAGACAAGTAGCAGCGAGAGATATAAAGTAAAATTTAAAATAGTAAAACATAAGTGTGTACAATCTGGTAGATTTTTTGTGAAGTGTTCAAATGAAATGTTCGTAGCGTTTAACGTTTCCTCTTAAAAAATCTGCTTCAAGTTGTATCCCGCATACAGCAGGGTAGGCAGAAGGAATTTAGTGTTAAGACACTCCGTTCCTCACTTTCCACAATTTATTTCGAGGCATTGCGTGTTGAGTGGCGGAGTTAAACCCAGTGATCTGTCTTGTCAGAAGTGAAAAAAAATACTTTGATCCACACACAATCGCGGTTCGTATTCCAGTTAAAAAGTTTAATAGCATTAAAATTAATAGATATGTTATTAAGGTATTGGAAAGTAAAAATTTCAATAAAATATTAGCACCAATTAATATATTTACAACGGAATTATTAATAAACTCGACTCAACCTGCACCGCTACTTCCAATGCAATATTTAACTGTCTTTTCACCGTTACTTTACAATGTCATTTTATTATATTTCTTTTAATGATCTAAATTATAGCTTAGCTCCATCGTTTTTTATTACTTTTTTAACCTCTAACTAACTGTTTTCGTTTATGGTCGTTGTTAAATTGAATATGTTTGTGCTAAGCTATTGAATATTGATTTGCATTTTTCTTCGGATCCTAAAAGGTATAGTTTTGATTTCCTGGCGAAGAGAGAACGACGGAGAGTGCACGACGGTGACTCTATATTGTCAGTAGTAGTGTCTTTTTAATTTTTTTATTATTTTTTTTGTTATAATAACCTATTTCAAGACCAGTCTTGGCATACTGCAACGAAAATCTAGTTTTTATTCTCTAACCTAGTAAAATTAAAGTTCCATTATTATAAAATATTATTCGCGCTAAAGTTACATTACTTTCTATCATTAGTCTTTTAAAGTATATCTTAAATAATTTATTTGTACCTGAAACTAACTCTAGATATACAGTTTTTTTGATACATAAAATTATATATTCCAAACACTCTCATTTACATAGTTAAGTGTTTTAAAAGCTTTCTCGGCATTTCGCAAGAATTATATTAGTGGCGGCTCGAGCCCCGGCTTTGTAATGCCGCGGTGAGCTTTGTGTGCCCCCTGAAACGATTTAGATAAAGTTAAGTATCCATCTGTAGTTAAACATGAGGTTTATATTTTATTTTTGTACAAGATGCTATGAACGAGATGTCTATTTTTTTAATAATTGTATTTTTTTATTTATTTCTCTCAGTTTATGAGTTTATTTTTATATTATGGAACGTATGTGGCAAACCATTTTGTATTTTTAGTAGATTTTTTTATTAATTCCGATACTGCGCTTCCTAAAAATTCAGTCAATTTAAATTTTATCTTTTGTTTGTTAGGACCATCCGATTGCGAATTGAGTATTTGTACAATTTTCCAGGTAAATTTCAGTTTGTGTTTGTTAGATCTTGGATTTTACTGGTAAATCTTGAGGTGAAGCTTAGTTGTTTTACAGTAGGTTTATTTTTTTTCATATGAATAGTAACTTACTAATAATTCCCATTTCTTATATAAACATATTAGAAATGGCTGTATAGCATATTATACCGTTAGCTATTAAAAATCAGCACGATCTCTTTCGTTTTCTGCAAATCTTCCAATTTTATTTACACCTAAAAGCGTTTCTGTGTTAGGGGCCATGGGGTATATTAGCTGACTCATAACACCCTCGACGCCATGAATTAATTGTGGAATGGGAAATGGCAACCGTGGATAGGTTTCGATTCGATCACTTTCCCGACAAAGGTCGAGCTTAACTGTGAATTGGAGTCGGTTCAAAGAAGGTTTCTTTTTGATACTGACGTGTGGACTCTGTACGTGCTTGTGCATGATTGATGGATTGTATACAATTGAAGATAAATTGAGTTTTGATATTTTGTATAGACGTTATATTAGATTGGTAAATTGTAAAACATTTAATTATATTTATTAGCTTTTTTATTAATTTTTCATACTTTTGTTATTCTACAGGAAAATATATACTAAATAATAATAGATTTCGTGTTTCTTAAAAGTTATACGACAAAGAAGACAGACGAAGCCTATCAAATCAAATTCAAAATATTCTTTATTCAAATAGACTTACGCACTTTTAAGGCACTTCGTTCCCTACTTTCCGCCCAATTGTCGAGAGATTGCGTGTTGAGTGGCGGAACGTAACGGCGCGCTATTCTTGTTATTAAAGCGAGGAATTTGAAATACTTCAATCCTGAGTAGGAATCAAACCCACAGCCGATTATTTACAAATATATATTTCTTTTAGAATTACCTAATAGATAATCTCAGTTTCTAAACACTATAACTCGCCTCAGAAGAGCGTTCCGCGGCTATAAATTGCAATACCCCCATTTAAATACAACGGCATACCATAAAATACAAAACGCTAAGCGTTTCAATGCAACCGACAGATCTAAGATGCGCCAACAACTTAACGGTTTAAGCTATTAATTGATCCGGCCCGTCTAACGGAATACCAACCGCCGGTGGAATATTCAAAAATGTTTGTTTTTTTAATTATCATATTTGTAATGCTTGTTTATACGCCTTTTGGGCAACATAATGACTGAATTCGAAGGTGTTTTTGCGTGTGAATTTTGTTTTTTTTTGTTATAGTAGTATTCTTTTATGTCAAATGAAAAGATAATTGTTGGATTTGAACCCTTAAACATTGCATGTATATACACATAATAGTCAATCACTACGCCACACTAAAACCATACAATTATTGCCTATTAATCCTAATTACAAACTCATTAAAGCTCATTCACTCACGAAGTTTATCCCTCCATTTCGTCTCATTTAACCTGAATTCATGAAAAAAAAATTCGTAATCAGCCAGAGTCGCGCAGTCGTAGCTTAATAGTGCTTTTCACGTCTGAAAAGCTGTTTTCGAAATAGAGAGATAGGTAGATACATATTTTGTGCCTTGCCTTGCCTTTGTTGGAAACTGGGGCAGTGTTTTAATTAATAACGGAAACAAGACCTCGGCGAACGATGCTCGATTACCTACCTACTTGTTGGTAAATCAAAATGGTGTGAGACGTTGTAAAAGTGTAAACGCAAAGCTATGAGGAAACGCAAGTTGGTTAAGCGTGAGTCGGATTTTTGTTGAAGGGTTCCTTATCGCTGTTAAAATATTATTTTTTAAGCTTTATCAGTGATGCGGAAATTCTGCTGTAGCTATTCCACATTTCGTCATTTCTAGGTAATATAACAAAAGTACCTTTTTTGTTTTAAATTACTGTAATAGAAGGCTATTATTCAAGGTCTTCATTGTTTTATTATTTTGTAATATTTTAAATTAGTATTCACACATTTGTGCAATTACATCTACTTAAAAACAATACACTTATGTCTATTATTCTTACTTACCTGTTACATACATAAATAGATATCATCGTTGTGCAGTGGGACAACCTTTGACTATAAATGCGATGAGTGTAAGTTCGATATCTAAACTCGTGGAAGTGATATTTATCTTAATATCTCTACCCTGGCGTTAAGTTCTTCCATTCAACGCACAATGTCTCTCAGACAGAAAGCGGAAAAAGATTTTTTTTAATCTCCTTAAGTTAAATCGCCAATTCTATATAAAAAGTAAAAAATCAGTGCTCACCTTTTATGTCTGCTGCATTCACAAGTGCCCATGACACCTCTTCATTAGACATGCGTAACGATACGGCTCCTTCTTCTAATTAGTATCGTCTTCGTTAAGTATGCAAATTCTCTTTGATATTGCCCTAATTAGGCCAGGAATGTGCATTAGATGTTCGCCTTCTGTTACCATAGAGTAGCAGGGTGAACGTTAAATGTGTTAATTTTGGTACTACTATATAATATTGTCAGATTTTGATATATTGTTTTTTTTTTATATTTTTAACCCACAATGGAAATAGAGGAGTGTTTGACGTGTTTGTGTATATGCGTATGTCTATGTGTGGCATCATAGCTCCCAAACAGATGGACCGATTTTGATTATTTAAAAAGAGACTTAATCGAGAGTGTTTTGAGTGAAGTATATCAACTCTTATAGTTTTTTGATTCTTTTCACTGCTTTTTGTTTCGGAGGTTTTTAATTACCAATTATTGTTAATATAGAATTAATGAAATACAAATTAATTTACCTTCGTTATTAACTAATAATTTACGATAATCAATACAATTACTAAAGTTAAATATACACCCAAGTTTCAAGTACTACAACCTGAATGACGTATTAATTTAAAGGCAGGTATCATACAAGGAATTGTATTCAAAGTGTTACCTTGTTAATGTAAATTGAATTAATGAAGACAAGTTGCAACCAAAACGTTTCGACCGATAAGGAGCGCGTGCGTAAACAGACGGACAAATACGTTTATAGATGTATTTAATTTGTATGTACATATGTAAAAATATGTATTTTAAATGGCTTTAATTGATAGCAAATGTAGATTATATTTTATTCTATTATTCTAAAAGAAGATAAATTTCGTTACTACATCGAAAATCAATAAATGTAAGCAAACAAAATCATAGTAAAAGTTAACTTAATCATATTCGAAAACTACGTGCTCATAGAGTCGCCTGGAAGCTGTATATTATATCGTTCAATCTCTTATGACACTGCTGAAACTGGGTCGAACATCTCTTGGTATTCTAATGGCGCGTCACACGAATCTGCACGATTTAAATTTATATAGTGCATCTCACAAAGGAACTACAAAATTTGATATGGCAACTTGAGTGCCTTGGAATGTGCTGTATGAAATAAATTTAAATTTCAAATGTAATATAATGTTTTTTATTAATTGCGAGTTTTAGTGAAGTTTATTTGACTTTTTAAATTTTGAGGGTAGATAGAAATTATTTTTTGATTTATAATTTTATTTTTTTTCCTTTAATTATTAAGAGTTCAACTTGTGAGAGCCATATATTTTGATTATTTATATAGGAAATATACAAATGGACTCATTACTAACCAATCAAGATATAAAATATCAAATTGTGCCACAGTTACTTTAGCTTTTAAATGTAATTAAAAGCTTCTTGAAACTATTTATATATTTGTTTTATTATATACTTAATTATTTGTAACGAGTCGTCTGATAATTTAATTAAAATTAATAAGATTTTATGTAAATTTTAAAGATGTTATTATTTATTTATCTCATGATGAATAAAGTGATATGAAATAATAAACAATTTTGTCAATTTGAAAAAACTTGACTGTAAAGTAAAACTGTATTAAATCTTTCTCGAAAAAAAAATCCGCTTAATAGCCCCATTTCCCTGTGTCGTTGGATTTTTCCGCTTAAATGCCTAAATGTAACATAAGAAATAGAGTAATTTTATATCATTAGCTACTGTTAATCGAACCCGTAAGGTCATGTATGTATGTATGATTCTAGTAGGAATCGGTCTAGATTTTGTCTGTATCCCGCACACATTAGGGTAGGCAGAGGGAACCTCGTATTCAGACATGCCGTTCCCCACTTTCCGCCGATATCTGTAGGCATTGCGTGTTGAGAGGCGGGATTCAACGACGCGCCTTGCCTCGAAACCACAGCGAAGAAATGAAAATATAAATTGAAATAAATATTTCCTTTCCTCGAGTGGGAATTGAACCCACAACCAGTCGATTTTGTAGCACACTTTGTGCCCCTGCGCCACGACTGGCCTCAAACTGACAGGCTTTTTGTTAAAGATATTAAAATGTGAATGAGAGTTCATGTTGACCTAATATGCATTAACTAAAAACGAATGTTCATAAAAGTTACTCCTAGTCGTATTATATTTTTTAATTTCTTAGAAGCTATTGCGAAATGAGATGGAGTAGTGATTAGATTTTTTCATACTTCTTATACATAGCATATGTAGTAATAAATTATTTTACACTTGGACGTTGTAAGTTCGATGCCCACTAAAAGGAATATAATATTTTAAATTATGTTTATTGTCATAGCCTTATTTCTCCGCGCCTTTTTTTAGGATAGCTGAATATGGCGGAGTGTCTCATCAACTACGTACTCTTGGCTTGATCTTCATACAAAAAAATATACACGAGTATGTGTCAGTTGTAATTATTCTTGTGTTGTAAGGTTAAAGGTCAGATGTCAACAGAAGCCGAGTTCCCTAAAATTTTGAAAGCCCCAACCAAACTAAGCGTAAGAATGTATACGTACAATATATAGGCTCTCTCTCCACTCCCGACGAGTGGTCGACCCCAATGTGTCGCCAAATGTAATTAAATCCGCATTAATTACAGAGCAAGTAATGTGCGAGGCGAATATTCGGATTTCATTTTTGAAATCTTGAATTTCTTATATCAGTTACGCTAGCAATGGTGATTCGGTAATGGTGATAGCAGTTGCCAAGTCGATTTGTGAACAATGGTATTTGGAACTTTCTGGAAAATCTATGTCCAATTATTGTTAACAGACCACATTTGACAAATTAACTGTACTAAAGAAGAAAATATTGCTCGTGTTTCACAATAATCAATTGCAGGTCCAGTTGCAACCAATATAAAATAAAAGAGCTTTATTTTTCCCACAGTGTTCAATTCTTGTAAGCTTTTATTATTTCTATTTTAGGATTTTACGATTCTAGAAATGTTGGGAATGTAGGAAATGCGGTTAGCTAAGTAAAGTTCCTTCAGGCTAGTGTGGATAAAAACTAGGTCACGTGTTCGCTAGATTGGATTTTTAAACTTTAAACACCTTCAAAGTCTTGCGGGGGTGGATTTTAACATCACATATCGATTTGCAAGTGATCAGGTATAAATTTAAGGTTAACACTAGAGTTATGCTCTTTTTTATTATCTTGGTCCTAAAATAGTATTCATATCTTTAAATAAATTCTACATTAGTAAGCTCAGTGTTACGAATGACCTTTTTAAAATTTACTTAGACCAATGTTACTTAGACCAAAATTCTTTTATTAATAAAAGAAATATAGTTTTCCATAATAAGTAAATCGATTTTCCAACATCTCATTACTATGTTAATTCATCAACGCGTCTTATCACGTTGAAGTTTAAGAATTTCCAATTCCATTTAATAATCCCACTGGAAATTAATAACAAAATGGATACCTGTTGTCTGTTGTGTAACGTTAATTTGGGAAGCCTTAAATTATAACGGACAGTGACAGGATGAGAATATTGAAATTGCCTAAACATAGTTTGGCATATTGATTGATCGCTTTGTTGTTTGGAATTTGCTATAAAATCAATCTTCCAACTTGCTCATTAAAATTTGTTTGTAGAAGCAGAGCCGTGTACTTACTTGTGATGAAAGTGAGAAACTTCGAGCTTGTTTAATTATGTTTTCATATATAGGTATCTAAAGACTCTTGCGGGTTATATGAGACTCGTGTTTAATTGAACATTGTGTCATTAAGATGTCTTCGTATGGTGAAATCGATAATGCTGCACTGGCTGACTGACTATTCATTTGTATCGATCTGCCTTTTTTCTTTCTTCGTTTTTCCTTTATTGTTCCTTTGCACTCCTTGATGAACCTTCACAAGATATTTTGGCTGCGTAGTATCCCATATGCGTTGTCTGTCTCTCTGAAATTGAATTGTTTTATGTACACGGATCTTAAATGGAAAATCTGGTATTTCGCGAAATCGTCCCTTACCCCCCCCACACTCTCTAACCTACTTACACGCCTAATTTAAACATTCTAAGCTCAATAGTTTCGTCTGTGCGGTGTCTATCTGTCATTCAGTAACGGAAGTTTCATATACACAGTTAACACAGGGCACGAGTACTCAGTACTAATATTAAGGACCTACGCATTTCCTAATGCTTTCAACGCACAATGACAATATGAAATTCTTGGTACGTGCCCACGTTTATTTAGTCATGCTTGCCGAATCATGATGATGATGGATGGCTTGAGGAAATATTTGTGGTTTATATTTCTTGTATTTGTTGATTTATTTATTCATATATAAATTATTGTAGTTTTTTTTTTCAGCAGAATCCCACATATGTACTATGTTAGTAGGCAAAGATACTCAGTTCTCTACATTTCATTCAGATTCAATTCATTAGTGTTGAGTAGCGCCTTACCTAAACGGGGAAATGAAAATAATTCATTGGTTCAATTTCATACATACAAAAATAAATGTTAGATGATGCTATTAAAACGATTTAAGTAAAAATCTAAATTTCCCCTGTCTCATACGCTCACTGCTGGACCTATGCCTCCCCCAAAGGATCACCTGCACAAAACCTGATCAAATAATATCAAACGCATTTAACAATTTATTAATTGACCATAGAGGAAGGACCATAAAGTCTTGCTACCATTTCACGTAGCGCTACAGATTTAATATGAACTTGTTGTGCTGCACTTGTCCAACTAGGTCAGCTTGCAGCGACGTAGACGTATTATATCACAAATTCATAAAGGTTCCCTACTAGTGTTAAATTGAAAGAGTTCTACTACTGTTGCAACTACAATGTACATGCTAGATCGTACTCTAGTGTTAATAGCACGCCTAATTGTCTTCTGGTTAACCTATAAGTTCTTAGTACTTTATATAGAATCCAGTAAATGCTTTTTTTTTTAAATAATATTAATACGAATATCGAATTATTTTAAATCATTTGTAAATGCCATAGTGTTATTAAAAAAATTCTAATTGCGAAGTATTGTTAAAAAAGCTTTCTTTAAAAAAAATATAAAAAAAACAAAAAAAAAATAAATAAAATAATAATGCATAATATACTACTAAGATAAGTTTCATCTTTGAAATACACGATAATTTGGATAAGCCACGAAGTCAGAAGGCAGAGTGCCTTCTTTGTTTCAAATTAACGTTGAAAGTTTTTCTTCATCAAAACGTGGCGCTCCTCGTCCCAGCCAATTATGAAGCGCGAAACAATTTCTCGGTCGCAATATTACCTTTCTCAGAAAATTATAAGCATGCAAAGTTTTATTATTACTCGAGTGGATATTTTTACTAAGCATCTTCTGCATATGGATGGTTGGGTAAAAAAGTTGGGTTATAGTGCGGAACTTAACGCTGAGCATATGTGATCAGTGAAACCGGTAAGCTATTTTGAAATTACTGATTAAATTAATGGATTGAAAGCCATTTTCACTGGAGAGGTGAAATTTTGCACTTTTTGCAAGTTACAGAATTGGTACCTACTTGATCCAGTTTAGGTGACCTAGTGCTTTTGAGACCTAAAAAGTTTTATATATATATAGTAGGGTACTATATTCTAGGAACAAATATAATGATATGATATAAAAATATAAGAAAAACTTAGAGAAGAGAAGAAAATTCTTAGCATTCCATAGATTCACTGTAGAGGCCCACGCAGTATCGTAAAATATAGTCCCCTTGAAATGTGCTTTAAAGCTCGTGTCCGCTTACCTAGCTACCCTACCTAACCAATATACTTTTAATTAAAGCACACGCATAGAAACACGTGATCGAACTCACCGTCGCGCTTAGCTTTGTTACCAGAACGATGAAATATTTCATTTACTCGAGTGAGAATGGAACCCACAACCTGTCGCGTTAGTCTCAACAGTTTATACATGTTTTGTCGTAATAAAAATAAAATCTTCTCATTTAACGTGTTCTCTGTTTAACGAGCAATATTTACTGCTTCCTTTATCTGAAGGAATTTTATAAGGCTTTTAATGCGTTCAACGTTTACGACTGCGAATTTATCGTTGGGAAATATTGTCTACTAAACAATAGATGGGGCTGTGGGTACTGTGGGTGGTATCGTCGAGTTACTTCTGGGGATATCTAGTATTTGCTAATTAGATGAGATAGCTTCTTAGCTGGTGGTGCATGGTTAGAAGATCAAAAATATTTTAATGTAAACTGTTTCTGAACCCACGAACTAGTGACAGTGAAGACAAAATGCGGGTTTTAGCTCCGCCACTCAACAAGCAATGTCTAAAAAATTGCGTTGAAAGTTGGGTTCGGATTTTCTTAATATTTTTCTTTACACTGTTATACGACAGGTGCAGAGTGCTAAACTAAAAAAAATATAGTTAAAAAATTAGATCTAATCGAGCGTATCGTTTCTTTTAAAAAATATATTTAAATTCCTACGACACACTTCCTGTTATGACGGACGTTGACGAGTCCCTTTTTAATTTGAAGAATTGGGTCGCACAATCAATTGGAAATTGTTATATTTGGAAAATTGAAAGCTATGCCTAAACTTAATGTAGGCTAAAGAAAGTTATTTTTTTATAGATATATGATTTTATTCTGTCTTTTATAATATATCTACTGTAATTATATGTCTGTAGGTAGGCATGGATTCTCAGTTATTCTGTAGAGACGATTAAACACCTAGTTTAGACGATCTCCGAAAGGAAATTGAACTGTTAACCATTAAATCACATCCAAATCGCGCCACTACGATATTTCTCGAGTAATCTCAGAAAGACCGAAGAGAATTAATTAAAAGGACGATAAATTAATTTGAAAAGCACGACAGGGTGATAGGTCGAATGGGTAGATATCAATGAATCTATCAACATAATCTCAAGATCTCAATATCGTAAAGTACTCAGTAAACAAAATTTGTCTCGGATCGTTCATTCAGTTTATTGCGTCGTAAATAGAATGGCATCAATCTCGTTCATTCATTAATTCAGTTCATTCATCGTGGATTGAGGTGTTTGTTTATATGGTTTGTTTGTTTGTCGTCGGAATCATTTTGTGAATGCGTATAAAAATATAGGTGGTATATAAGTACCTATCTAAAGTAAATTATTTTATATTTTTGTTGTTAATTGTAAATGTACAGAAGCACTTTTCATAAAAAAATATCTCTATTCTCTCTCTACTCTGCTGTTTGCAGGATACTAAAGAGGAACCTAATTCCCCCGTATAGAAATCGAACCCACACTTGCCGCGTTTACAGTCACACTTCGTGCCTGTGCGCCACGACTGGCCTCTTTAATAATCTTTTCAATTATTTTCACCACATTCTCAGGTTCTATTATCGTAAGGCGAACCCTCTACAAATATTTATCATAACATTCATATGATTCATACTAGCAATGCGAATTCAATGCAATATGAAACCTCCCACCTTAAACGTATTAGGCGTGGTGTGTGTATGTAGCTCAAACGTAGGAACAAGCCGTTGTGCAAACTAAACAATGAGTGTGAGAATTTTAGAGTTAACGATTGTATGGGAATACTAGCTTGTGCTCGCGGCTTCGCCTGCTTTGTCGAATGGAAACGATTTAGAGTTGTTTTAATAGGGAAATACAATGCAAACCACTGTACGTAGATACAGTTTTCCTTGAAAAATGAAGAAGTATCCCATACAAAAAGATTATTTAAATTTGAACCTATAGTTCCTGAGATTAGGCATGGTCGACCTAACAAATTCTACAGTTTTATATTATTAGTATTACTTTTGTTTTTTATATTCGACATATTTTTTTTCACACAATGTTTGTTGAGAGAGCAGAGAGAACAACAAGAAACACTATTTTTTTAATTATTTGTTTTTTCTCATACAAACCGCGGCGTAGAGTTTCGCCGCTTAACGTCTCGAAATGGGCTTTGCTCGGGAAACAGAGGGTCTTAACAATAAGGTCCTTGCCTACCATACTATATGTGGCGTAGTGTAAAATGTTGCAAGATAAAAATATATATATAACTTATACCACAGTAGGCACGTATACCGTGACATACGAGTGTTACCGCAGACATACAAAAGTTTCGAAGGCTTTATGTTGTTAAAACTTGCGTTTAATACAATCCAATGCGACGTTATTGTTCTAGTTCATCGTATTTTAGAGTTGTGTGTAACTCGCGGCGATAACTTTGCGACGCGAGGATTTAACTTTTGTTGTAATTATATTTATTTAAATTGGATTTAAATATACTGCTTTGTTGAATTTATGTAGGTACAATTTTTGGTTTATATTTTGGAAAAAAATGGAGAACGGAGTGCCTCTGCCTTCCCTACTATATTTAGAAGCAATTGCGACTGGCTAATAGAAATAAATTAATAAAGTGTAGCCAGAGGGAATGAAGCGGCCAAGACTCTCTCGTCTCGTCTACTGTCCTGAACCTCTTAATTCTTGTCCTCCCGGTGGTCCTTAGGCTTTTTATGTGTTTAATAAAATACCTAATTAAACCTCCTTCTTGTAAGTTAAATATAATAATAAAAGATTGTTCGAAACATATGACGACTATTGTTTGTCTTCTACTCCATAGAATAATATAATACAAATATCTACTGTATAAATTAATATTAAAGACCACGCGCTCCTTACGGTACGGCGGTAAAGTGGAACTCGATTAAGGATTCACCTTAGGTATTTCATTGACACATTAACTGCAATTATATATATCTAAATGGTACGTATATATGGTGATGTGTATTATATTTTTTTCTTAGCTTCTTTAGTTGTATCCCGCATTAGACAATAAATACACAAAGCGGAACCTTGTGTTAAAACACTCCGTTCTCTATTTGCTGCCCAATTTTCGAGACCTTGCGGGTTGAGTAGCGGAACTTGCTGCCAGACATGAAAATTATTCACTATCCTGAGTGGGTATCGAATCCAAATGTCAGATGTTCTTCTACGGTGCCACTGCGATCTCTTGTTAGTTGTTATGTCTTTCATATTTGTAATGGCTTTCTATAAAATTCTAATAAGAATTAGGTATTATTTCTTTTAGTGTAAAAAGAATATACGTTATAAAGGAGTTCATGGAAGGTCTGGGGAAAGTATGGAAAATATTTCAGCTATACTTTGTTTCGTCGAAACAAACAATTTAATCGTGTTGTCGCTTCTATATATAGATTTTCAATAATACATTTTTTTTCACGAGGTTTTTACGAGGTTTGTACTAAGTTTTCAAAGTACTTGTCAAATTTTATAAGGGTTCCTTTTTTCCTTAAAAGGTACGGAGCCCTAAAAACGTCAACGTCAGAAGCTTAAATTAAAAATGATTCTAACAATAAATATTTTAAGGTTAAATTTCCGCATACCCTATACTAATCTAGCAGTTTTAAAGAAATAGTTCCTTACAAAGGAATGAAAGCGAAACACTCAAGTTTAAATAAGAAAGTTATTTCAGCCAGTAGAAAATCACAGAGCGGTTTTTGTATAGACCGTAATGAGAAAAGGAAAATGCTTCGTATTTAAATAAACTTAATGTGGGTACTTGTTTTGTATTTGTACTCTCCTACTCTTGCATTTGAAAAGTTGATTACAATTTTTATATCTTTAATTATTTTGATTATGTTTTTATTTTTAGGTAAACAAAGGAAATAATGTAATCATAATAGATAATTTGCTATGAAAATATACTTTACTACACTTCTTATTTTTGCTTTTTTAGTTTCACGCTTTATCCCGCTAACGTAATGTTAAGACACTCTGTTGCCATTTTTGCGACATTGCGAGTTGGGAGGCGAAACTCTGAAGATCTCAAATAAGTCTTCATTGATAGTTTTTCTCTATTTATTTTTCATTAAAATAAAATCCACCAAATGAATTACCACTTAATTTAAGTTAATTAATTAAGATAAGTAATTTTTTCACGATAAAGTCTTGCATTGTTAGGTGACTAGAGTTACGATTTAAATATACTCCTACATGCAAAACGGACACTAGTAATTTAATTTACTTCTCTATGTAAGTAAATATTTGTAAAGCTTATATACGTTTACCGTATACCTTTATATTATTTAAGTAAACTAGACAAGACGAGCGTACCTATAAAATGTTTAATTTTCTGCATTTTTACTTTGAAACGCGGTTAAATTTTATATGTTCAACAATTATATTGGTTACTTTGCAAATAGAGCTAAATATTTAATATTATAACTCTAATTCTATTAGTAGAATATGTAGTTAAAGTAACTATGGTATAAAATAATTAATGTTTTTTTTAATAAAAGAGCTTCTCCAACACCTACTAGCTTAATTAAATTGGATTAAGACACACATTCCAAAGCTATAACTCGTTTAATATCCTTTCGCTTCAAGTAGCCATATAACCTTTATTGCTTTTTAATCGCTTTAGCCATAGGTAAGTACATATACAGCTAGCGCTCTAATTTCGCTGTCAGACATGACATTTTTAATTTGTGTGGAAAAGTAGAAAATTTATTTTCTTTTATATTTTTTATTTAAGTAGTTTAAATGTGAAAAAAGTTAACACAATTTACGCTAAAATGTTTGTACGTAATAGATTTGAATGCGGAATTCACAGTAAAAATAATTTAAAAGGCAGGTTAACAGTAGCGGTAAAGGCAGGTTAAGAGAACAGAGAGCTGAAGCTCTCTTTTCTCTCTGGCTACTATGATAGGGGTAAAGCGTGGAGGTAAAAAAAGATAAAAAGCCATAACAAATGAATATTATTATAATAAAAAAAATGGTCAGACTATAAATGTCACTGTTAGGGGTTGGGAGTTTGATTCCCATGGGATGAATGAACTATTTTTATTTCCACGCTCTGGTAACAATTCAGCGCTGCGTTTAATTCCGCCGCTCAACAGTTAGTGAGGGTGGATATATGCTAATGCTTCATAATTTATTGCTCTATTAAGACCTAATCCAATTCTATTAGAAAACACTTGTAACACACTCGCATACAAGTCCATATATTATTTAGGTTAATGATGCGGCATTTGCCCCACTTGCCTGTTGAGTGGCTAATTTGTAAGTAAACGACGAGGTGTAAAAGTTGATTCACGACCCACTTGACCCGAGCTTTCTAACATGTGTGTGTTGTACTTGAACGGTGGTATGTGTGTATGGTATTGTTTGTTTGTCTTCGCGCGTATTTCTAGTAAAGATGTGTGACTGTCTTCTCCGTTTTGGCGACAGAGTTGTTGAGTGACTAAACTTTGTGGTTATGATGTAAAATTTTTCATGTGAATTGAAAAAAGTAGAAATGTATATAATTTATAACGAATTTAATTGATCATTGTTATTTTTAGACAATTAATGGAAATAATATTGATCTACTTTAAATATAATAAATTTAGACATAAAAAATATTAACGAAGTCAACCCATTATCCAAAGTACAATTAAAATTGACTTAGTACAATTAAAACGCATAAAGAAGAAATACGGCTGCATTATTTTATAGTATTTACAAATAATAAAACAAATTAAACAGAAAAACACGTAAACTTAATTAATTTACGCTTCATCGAGCTAGTATATTAAAATACAAGATAAACTGTACAAGAGTAATTACAAGTAATTTTCTCATATTAGATAACATTAGGTATGTTTGTTTATTGAGTTATTATATATAGGGGAAATAGAAAATTATTCTTATGTAAACTAGTTTTTTTATATTTCGCACATATGGATATGTATTGAGGCCATATGCCATAGGCGCGACGGTTGTGGGATGCTTTAATTTAATTTAATTGGTTTTGTGGAATTCAAACCTGCTACCATTTACCTCCCGCAATTACACCTAAACCAACAAACAACTGCGCCATCACGACACACATGTACATAAATGGGTAAAAATGATAAAGAGCACTCAAGTCGTATCCTCAAATTACCCCCCCCCCCACTCGTTTGATCGTCCCCATTGTCAGCCGGTGACCGCTTTGTTCACGTTCGAGCACCAGTCGATTGCAACGCTCGGTGCCAATCGATATTTCACTACTTTATCATAAGTGTTGGTACTCTATGGGTTTTGTAATTAAGTGTACCTATGGTGGTATTTGTGTTCGAGTTGGCGCTTGTATTTTAGTTAAAGGGACAGAATCTAGTTGTTAAACTGTATTTTGAGTATAGCACTGGGTAGGTAGAGGGAAAACTCTTCGCTTCCGTAGGATAACGCTGCTTTTCTTGCTGTCAGAGCGAGGAAAAAAATGTTCCCCGGAATGGCAATCGAACCCACAACTGTCGTGAGTACAGTCATATACTGCGCCGCTGTGCCCACAAAATATTTTATGTTAGTCGAAATGTAGACGAAAAATAAAGAACATGGAAAATGGAATATTTCATTTATTTTCTTCCCGAGTTAACAATGTGCAAAAGTTCAGAAAACTTACCTTCCGGGGGGTCGCAACTGTCCACGGCACTCTGTTTGATTCTGCCTGCTACTACTATAATGTAATTACGCCCTTGAATTGATCGAAAAGGGAAACATTATGTACCCATTACGTTTGTTTATCGATAACTATCTACCTATAGCTAATATATAATGCAAAGCGTATTGTGTGATAAATTGTGGGTGACTCACATCCTTTCGCACAACGACACACCGCCCACTTGTACGGCCGCAAAGGATGCTATCTGTACCAATCAAGAATTTCAGCGAAACCACATATGACATGTTGATTTGGAGACAATAGATTTGTCATCGTCTTGTCGTGTCGTTCGGCTGAAAGTAAAGTGAAGTGAGTGTGGGGGATTTGGGGGAGCGAGATCACTTAACGTGTAATGTCTCGAATGTTGAATGGAAAAGTGGAGAACATGAAATGTGAATGCGGACAACGGAATGTCTTAATACTAGTTTCTTTCTGCCGCTGTCTGCTGGAACCAAAAAAAATTTTTCTTCAGAAGAGTTTCTTTTCCATATACCGACATGATAATATTGGTCGTCATATAGGTTAGAAAAAAAATGTGAAAGTATTTATTTTTATCAGGATAGCGGAAAGATATATCTAATTGAATATAATTATTATAATGTCAGAAAACGTGTTAAACAGAGGTGAAGCCTTAGGTTATTTTGCGTATGGCTTCGGTGATGTTTTAAAGCACTTAATGGTGACACTTTTATATGGTACATCACGAGTTTTTTTTTTATTTTTTTATATCTACTGTGATTTATGATTTTAGTAGATATATCAGCTTCACGCTGTATCCCGCACACAGCAGAGTAGGCAGAGGGAACCTAGTGTTAACACACTCCGTTCGCCAATTTCTGCCGAAATATATCTATATATTAATACGAGAAGAAAAATTTTGTAAACGAACTGTTTTACGAAAATTATGTCAACGGAGTAGTATGAAATTTTACACGGTTAAAATTTATATAGAAGAGTGTATAGTACGTACAATTTGTTCTTATTAACAAATATCTACAAATGATTTAATAACAGAATCTCAAAATTCTACATTTGCTTAAATTTTGCAGTTTATTCGTATTTAAAAATGTATGCTACGAGCTACACGTGTGAATGAAAACGCTTCTGGCGTTAGTCTCCTGTCATTTCTCAGTAAGCTGTCCGTCCGTCAGGTGAAACGTGGCGTTAGATATTTCTGTTTAGGTATTCTATGTTCGAATGTAGCACAGTTTTAATATATCTGGCAGAAAGTGGTGGTTGTGAGTTTGAATCCCACGTCGTGAAATATTTATGCTTCTTACTGGGTCACTACTAAGTATCATAATTACAGAAATTAGGGACCGTCATGGTGCAGGGGAACGGACGTGCGAGTGAAAACACAACGGTTGTGGATTCGAGTACCACTCGAGAGCATGGAGTGTTTTCATTTCCTCGCTCTGGAGAGACGAAAAAATACTTGTATGATAGAGAATGGGAGAACGGAAGCGTCTTAGTGGGAACGGAGTGTCTTAACACTAGATTCCCAGGTTCCCTATGCTTACCCTTAAAAAAGAAATATTAAACATATCTACTGACTGGAAAGTTAAAAGCTAAAGTTTATAAACAAATAGTGTATGCATATCAAATAAACTGTGAAACAGTATTTGTACAATAGGTGTATCTGTGACCGCAAAAGCGTGGAATATGCAATAAATGATTTAAACGCCATTACGCAACCCGCCGATGTCGAGATATCATTGTGTTTTTGATTGCATTTCAAATATACTGCCATTATATGTTGCCTCATGGGATTTGGTTTAATCCTCAATTTAGAGAATTCTCACGGCTTTTTTTTCCTATGTTAGTGGGTATGGTTAAAGGCAAAATGTAATTTTAAATCAAGGTATCATATCAAGGTAGGCAGGCAGTGTACCTGTGGCAGTGGCCGGATTCTCGTGGCATTGCGCGTGGAGTGGCGTAACCCAACACTACGGTTTGGCTTTCAACCAGTTAGGAAATGTAAATATGAAATATTTCATTACCCCTAGTAGGAATTGAACCCATAACCGTCACGTTTACAGCTCGCTTGTGCTCCTACAAATATACGAAAATTGCTCCAACATATCAAGCAGACATTTTAGAATGAAAAGATATATTCAATAAAGATAGTACCTATCCACTAAAATGTACTTCCACTCTTTTAAGGATGGGTAAAAAATGCGCAATAAGAACAATTCAAAATAGTACACCGGTTTTAGTATGAAAGCTCTTTTATTTACGGACCTTTGTCTGAGATTGAGATATTAACTTTTCATTCAGTACTTTTACAATATACCTCGGTACTTGTTTTAATGACTCGCTTAACAATTAAATGTAGACAGATATTGTAATACTGATTATAAATATTTATACGGTTGTATAGTCTCTTCGTCTATAGGTTGCTGAAGCTGAAGAGTTTGTGTGGATAGATGCGCTTATCGCAGGAACTATTTGGTGCAATTTAAAAATATTATTTTTGTATTTGGTTTTCCATTTGTTGAAGAAGGTGATAAGCTTCATATAGCATCACGTTAATCGTTCCGATAGCCCACTATAACTGTAGTGACAGTTAAATATTTTATACTTATTTTCATTTGACTATGCAGGCGAAGCCGCAGTTAAGATATAGTAATAATTTTATTATTATACACACACAGACTAACAGTTACTAGTTTACTAATCAAAAATAGATGAAGGCATGCCATACAAGTTCTCCTAGTTTTCCATAAATAATTGTTGTAAAGGTTCTTACTACTTTACTACTTCTCTGACTATACTTATACCTGATGATGATGATGATGACCAGTTTTACCGCAAGCTTGTCAATAGTAGGATAATGGCTGTTGCTCCCCATTAAGTCCAGGCTACCTTCTTAGGAAGTAGTTAAGAAGAAGTCTTAAAGCAAATTGACTGACATTAAAAAAAACAGTTATATTTACGTCTAACTTTACTTTAAATTGCTGCCTGTGATGAGGAGTCCATACTTAGAAGTTCTTGCCACTACTAATCTACCGCTATCGTTTTACTTTGTGATAAAAGTTGATGTTGATTATAACAGGGGGTATTTTAAGAGAATATATCTCGTGTTTAACTAAAAAAATGTTATTATTTTTCACTCTTAGATAGTTACCGTTTTCTGTTTGTTTTGAGCACTACGCGTTAGATGGCGGAACTCAGCGCCACATTTCTGTTGAGAAAAGTACTAATAGGAAATTTTAAATATTTTACATATAAAGATTCTCCCGATTGAGAATCGAACCTCAAACCATTCCGTTTACTCATTATATTTAAAAGCTACACTTTTACATCGTTAATTATAACTCGCCTTATTAATGGTGCATTTTTAATCGTAATGAAGCTACAATTTCCATGAATCTAAACAAGCACAGCTACTGTAATAATTTCGGCTTTAGGCATATTGAGAGAGGATCAATTTGATTAATAAGACCATAAACCTATCAAAGCTTCAGCCATTTGTGGAAATTAAAATTATGTAATTATTGAGTTTTATTTTGTGAAATTTTAGTGTTACGTTGAATGATGACACATAGAATGATGGCAGACATAGGAAACCTGGGTACCTAGTGTCTTAACACTAGGTACCCAGGTTTCCTATGTCTGTATCTTGAGTATCTTAATACTCCATTCCCTTTAAGACAGTCCCGTTCTCCACTTTCCGTTGAATTCTTATCATTTATTATTTTGAATACCAAAATAATAAAAGTTACCGAACAGAAGGTAAAGACTCGGAATTTACCGTTTGGGAATTAGAAAAATTATATGTTTATACAATATCCCGTTATGTTTTTTTCCCATGGGATATCTAAACAAACGATATTGTATGGTTTTTCCTACATATTGTATAGTTACATATTATATAAATACAATTGCATTGCAATACGCGTGGGACGTCTTTGAGACTGTATATTAAGAAGTGCTAATGAAAACTACTAATATTAAATTATTTAAAGATTCTCAGTAGATGATAGTTTACCCAAAGACTGCAAATGCTAATATTTTTTGTGGTATTTTCAAAAATAACGGTAGTAACTTGCCTATAAAAATATTTTGATATTAAACTTTCAAACTTTTTTCGATAGTAAACTTGCAAAGCGCGGCGTTGAGTTCTGCCACTCTACACGCAATGCCTCCAGATTTCGGCGGAAAGTGTGTTACGGAGTGTCTTAACACTAGATCTTAACCTCTGCCTACCCTGCTATGTTAAGCTGTTTTTTTTTTAATTTTCACTTCAGTTACTGTAAGTATATTTTTATTTGTTTCAGCACACTAGTCCCCTGGAAGCATTTTCGTGAAGAACTGAACAACGTGCATCCCATATCCTCTGGTTTGGAGACGATGGCCCTCAAGACGACAATAGATTTGACGTGCAACGACTTTATATCTAATTTTGAGTTTGATGTGTTTACAAGGTGAGTTATATACTCATAGATCCTGGTACACCCTGATAAGCCAAGGGAAGAGAAAAAGCGGCCCCCCACTATTTCCCCTAAAAGCTTTGATTTAGATTATAGCCAACTTTTCCATTTACAGGGATAAAGCGTGAAGTTAAGTTTTTCCATTTGTACATTTAGTATTAATGCTTTACGAAATAAAATGTATAACCAAAACGGGACCTACCTACATTAGAGTAGAATGCACTATGCAAAAGGACTAAATGAAAGCTTTTAATAATTTGCCATGCCCCATTCCTTAGGCTACGTACGTATCTTGTGTTTAAAATGATCTAAATTTACGAGGTCTTATTTTTAAATGTATAAGTTTCTTTTTTTTTGGATATTGTAGTTCAAATTAGTTATGTATTAATTTTTTTGGTTGTAGAAATAAAGTATGCAAATGCTTGTTTGAAATTAAACATGGTAGGTAGGTATATTTAAATACGAAGAGAAGAAATTTTAACAGTCATTCGCTGTTAAGATATAATAATTATTCTCTCTCTACTTATTTAGAGACAATTCAATCAAGAAGAGTAAAGACAATAGCCTTCGTCTAAATAAGTAGAGAGTAATAAACAGAGTGACTCATTGGCGAGTTCACTACCTACTTTCATCACAAATTTAAAAATGCACCTATAGTGCAATCACGACCTTATTTATACATTTATTGTATGCGTACCTACTACTACCTACGAATACACCCAACATTTTCCGTCTGGCGTATTGTATAGAGCCCAGAAGAATAATCCGTAGTCCGTCGGGTGAATTCTATTCAGACATTATCAAAACTGCGCAGCCATTTAAACTGGTCCGCTACAAAGGAATGCGTGAAAATTTATAAAGAATATCCTCTATTGTATAGAAATATGGATTTTAGTGCTCGGTGGTCTGGACTATATAAATTATGGGTGTTAGGATTTTTTTTTCTATTTATTTTGGGAAAATTATGTCTAAGATATTTTTTTTATATAATATATGTATAGTTAAATGAGTTTAAGATTGGTTGGTTAATTGATATTTTGTTAAGTTATAATGTCTAGCAGAATATTCTTACACAGAATAGTAAATTTATATAAAATACTTGCTGTAGCGCGCAGCTTTGTTCGCGTAGACTTTAATACGTTCCCGTTGAAATTTCGGGTAATCATCTTAGTCTTCCTTAACACTCCCCAAGGAGTCTACTAAACTTGAGCGTTCTACGCCGCATAGTTTTATGTATCAATATCTATCAGTAAAACTATGAGGCGTAGAACGCTGAAACTTGGTGCTAAAAATCTCGGTACATACTAATCTTACAAGCATTAAAAAAGAAGCTTAAACAAATTTTCGTATCTAAAAGTTTAATTAACCTCACTGGATATTCGTTCAATAAAAAAGAACGTACCTACATCCAACGTATATTTCAATAGAAAAGTTGAAAACTTTAGCTGCGAGCTCTTTTAATTTCCACAGCAGGTTACCCACGGGGCAGTTCGTGTAGAGTAATTATTTTTTTCAAGCAAAATACATATATATTGATTTTGTTTTTTTTTTATTATGTTATCTCGCGGGGCTCTCGTTATTTTGTTGGTACTAACTGATATAATTCATATAATTTTAAGTCCTAATCAAAATACTTATTTATTTTATTTATTTAATGTTAATTAATGATCTCTTTAAAATGTATAAAGAATATCCTATATTGTATATAAATATCAGTTTAATGCTGAGTGGTCTGCTCTATAAATAATGGATATTAGGATTTGTTTTTATATATATATTTTGGGCAAAATAAATTAGGCAAATATAACGCCGAGTGGAGTGTCTAAACAGTAAATTTTCTATATCTACAACACAATAAAAAGTATTTAAAGAAAAGTAAAATACGAGACCGTTAGTGATGCAGTGGCATAGCATACTTGAGCCGCCATTCTTACAGGCAATGTCTCGAAATTTCGGCGGTTCGGGTGAAAAGAGTGTCTTAACTCTAGACTTCCTCTGGCTAACCTGCTATAAACAAACAATCTAAGACTAAAAAAGTAAGATGTATATAATTATAATTATAAATAAACATTAATTTCAGATTATTTCAACCCTGGAGCACTCTACTGCGTAACTGGCAGCTACTTGCCGTGACGCATCCCGGCTACGTAGCGTTCCTCACATACGACGAGGTGAAGGCGCGCCTACAAAAATATATACATAAGGCTGGCAGTTATGTTTTTAGGTAAGTTATTTTAGTAAGTTTGATTTTTGAGTTGAATAGGCCAATTATCAAGGAAAATTGTAAACTATATTATTAACCGTGTCTTTATAACCACTGTATAAGTGGTCAGACTTACCTGGAAATGCTAGAATGTGTTATTTATGATAGTTCGTTAAATTTTAAACGAATTTTTCTTTTTCAATATGTTTTAATATACCTATCGATGTTCTAAGCGTTAATTGGGGACAGGAGGCCAGGAATAGGGTAGCCTTTGATGATGACGATATCGATATTAATAGGAGTCAACTAAAATTACGTAACAAAATTTTGTTACCTAACAAAACTAAATCTAAATACGTATACTTAATAAAATAGGTTTGTGTGTCGTTCTAAAGTTCTTATATTTTTAATCAGAAAAGCTTTATAAATTATAAAACTACTTGCTATTTAAGTAATTTATATATGCAATGGACTAACATCTCAAAACGTTTGAGCCATTCTTACTTTATAGAGCACTTAAGGATATGCAAATTCGGAAAATACTCGGATTGCATCTCATATTTGCATCTCATATGCTCGCTTTAAGATAATGCCGGGAGCTTTTACTTGAAATTGAAAGAATTTGTACCTGCTACTGTGAGTTATGAGTGTTTGTAAAGTATGATGTTGATTTGTGGCTTTGCCTCATGTAATGGACGGGTGTACATTCAAATTCTTTGCGGGTAGAAATTGCTAACTTCACTTTAGAAGGATTTGTAGATAAATTTAAAACTTTCATTTCTAAGCTCTGGTATCATGGTAAAAGCGCGGCGTTGAGTTCTGCCACCCAACACGCAATGCTTCCACAATTCGTCGGAAAACTCTCCATTAAGGACACGGAAGTCTTAATGGGAATGGATTGTCTTAACTCTAGTTTCCCAGGTTCCCTCTGCCTATCCTACTATGAGCTGGATACAGCGTTAAGCTAAGCTAAGAAAAAACAAGCCTAATAACATATCGATACTTTACAGGTTATCGTGTACACGGCTAGGGCAGTGGGCAATAGGTTACGTGACGGTCGACGGCGAAATATTACAAACAATACCGCAAAATAAGAGCTTAGTGCAAGCCTTACTGGACGGGTATAGAGAGGGGTTGTAAGTAGTTATTTTGTTATAGATTTTTTTATATTTTATTATATATTTTATTATGTTTTCCCTAAAAAATAGAACAATTGCATAAACAAATTTATCATTAGCTATAATCATAGACGTAGCAATTGCGCCATTTCTCTAATTTAAGTTAAAGATTTTATTTGGTTAAACGCGCTGTTCTCAGAATCTATTGAATGAAATTGATATTTATTGTGATAGATAATCCATTTATCGAGGAACACTAAATGTTATATCAACCAACATATTGTTAATCCTTCCCATTTAGGACATTATGCCTGCGGTTCTGAGTTCTTTTAGAATTTATCATATACAACTTTTAGTTATTGTCATTTGACCATGGAGTCAAAGCCGTAGGAAATAGCTAGTTTTTATATAAAATTATCTGTTATTAATAAGTAGATTTATGTATTATTGTATATTTCAGCTATCTATATCCAGACGGTCGCGACGTAAACCCCGATTTGAGTTCAGCAATAATATCACCAGCGGAGGACCATATAACGGTCACGCAGGAACAGTACGAGTTGTATTGCGAAATGGGTAAGCTTACTTGTAATACTTAAATAAATATTAATTTATTTTTAGAAATAAATATTTATTTATTTAATCCAGAAAATAATGTAAAGTACATATCCGTAGATTGTATAAATAAAAATAGTAAAAAGTTATTTTATTGTTAAATTTTATTTGGGGTAGTGGAACTTAACGCCGCTCTTTGTCTTAGTGAATTAAAAATATTTCTGTTTATAAACTAATGGCTTGAAGCCATTTGTGGCGCTGGCACACAAGCGTGCCACTGTAAACACGACAAGTTATGGGTTCAATTCCCACTCGAAGAAATTAAATATTTAATATTTTCATTTAATCGCTGTAAAAAAATATATGTTTAGTTTTAAAGATTATTTTAATTTTAATATTTCAGGAAGTACGTTTCAATTATGCAAGATATGTGCTGAAAACGACAAAGATATTAGAATAGAGCCGTGCGGGCACTTGTTGTGTACACCGTGTTTGACTGCGTGGCAGATTGTAAGTTGAATTTTAATTATTATTATTTATTTATTTAAGGGTTTGTAGTGGCTATTGCATTATAAGATTAGAATAGAATAGAATAGAATATACTTTATTGCACACATAAAAGAAATATATACAAAGAACAATACAAATAAAATTGAAAGAAAAACACGTATGCAAAGGCGGTCTTATTGCTTTAAGCAGATTAATTTATATTACACGAAATTTTCGTATTAATTCACAGCCGATGAGAGTCCACAACGATTAAAATTATATATATTTTGTAATATAATAATAAATGAATGAAAAAAATCATATTAGTAGTAGGTATAATTAAATAGTATAGTAATAAATAATATTACATTCCTATAATTCCAGGACTCGGAAGGCCAAGGTTGTCCGTTCTGTAGGGCGGAAATAAAGGGCACAGAACAAGTGGTCGTCGACGCGTTTGTGCCGCCACGACCTCCCAACACCACTTCGGAAGTGAAGTTAGTATATTTATATATATGTTATAATCCGTATGTTCCATTTATTTATATTTTCCGTGACATGAGAAAAATTTTTTTGAATACCTTGTACTAAAACATCAAATATTTAATTTTCCCGTGTGGGACTCGAACCCACATCCGTCGCTTCTCAAATAAAATAATAATATCTTTTTTTATAATTTATAATTACAGAGTAGCAAACACAAAGACTGCAGTGAAACCGGTTTCGTCTAATTCATCCGGCTCGTCGGGCTCCTCAGGGTGTAATGGTTCAAGTGAGTTCTTTATTCATTTACATATGATCTGTATTTACATCTTTTTGTATACCTTCATGCTGGCTAGACAGAGGAACCCTTGGAGGCTGGCTTTAAGACACTCCGTTCCCATTAAAACAATTCCGTTCCACACTTTCCACGGAATTACTATATTTTCATATATATGTATTTTTCTTATTTACACGTTTTCTACAATTTCAGGTTCTGAAACAACGATATCGAGTAATTCCAACGGTTGGTCGTCTAGGAACACCACTTTCAACGGATTGACCGACGACATTGACGATCCCGAGGTAAATATTATATTTTAAATAGATTTTTAAAAAAATAATCGAGTTATTTTTATTAGAAGTAAGTAATGTTTTTAAATTATTCATAATAATTTAACGATAAACATAAATATATTTGATAGAATGTGGATTCCGGTAACGTGGATTTTTTTCCGAATTATGAACAAATATTTTATACTCGAGGCCAGTCGTTTCACAGGAGCACAAAGTGTGACTGTAAACGCGATTGGTTGTGGATTCGATCCCCACTCAAGGAAGTGAATATATTTATATATTTTCATTTCTTGGCTCTGGTATCGAGGCAAAGTGTAGCGTTGAGTTCCGCCACTCAACACGCAATGTCTTAAGAGTTCCTCAATCCTTCTAGTGGGAGTGAAATCCACAATCGTTGTGCTTTTATAATGACGGCCCATAATTATATTATATTTTAGAAAATTAATCACGATTACGTACTTATATGAAGTCGTTTTTTAATTATAATGATATTAATAATTATTATTTTACAAGTTTTATTGTCCTTGCCATTCTAAAGAAAATGGACATATTTGTAATTTTTTATAAATTTGTTGTAAATTTAATATCCCTTTACACATTATTTTAGTATTTTTTTAGTATGTCATAATTAGTTACTGTGATACAATTTATGTTAACATGGCAGTTAATTGCAATTTATAGTTTTTTTTTTATTTCTGTCTCCTCAGCATGTATGCATATTGTTATATTTTCAAGCATGTGTATGTTTGTTTGTGGGCTTTTAATGTGTCATTTTATTTTATTTGCTCGGAAATCATTGGTTATTCTTTTACTATTAGATTGCAATTTGCATTGTAATTTTTTAATATTAAGTAATAAAGTGCGACTAGTATCAAATAATTAATTTATATAAAATACTATTTATTTTAAGTTATATATATATATATATATATATATATATATATAATTTGCAATGCATATTGTATTTTTAAACAAAAAGCATGTTCATACTATTATTGTGATTGTTTTCGCAGAGGCGGAGAAAATCGCCGCATGCTTAACGTACGACACGACGGACACATTCCATTGATATTTATATATACATAATACATTTAAATACAGTAGCAACTTGATTAACTGGACTAATTGTTGTTAGGGATCCGGTTAATTGAAAATTCCGCTAATCGAATGTATGAAGAGAAGTTTATTAAAAATAACAAATACATATCAACGAGAAGCTATGTTTATCAAGAAATATAAATAATAATATAAGAGAATATATATAGTAGTCCGGATAATCGCGTATAACTGAGGGAAAGTAATCAAGTTTTTACTGTATAAATAAATTATACATAATTATATTTGAAAACATGCATGGATGAAAGTGTTCTGTCGGTTTTTTTTCTATTTTTTGTAGTTTTGTGTGTGAATGAAAGTTTTAATTGTTCATAGTGTATCTCTTTTTTTGATGAAAATAATAAATTTAAAAAATTAAAAATGAACTTGGTTCATAAAACTACCTTTTTTTTAAATAAAAAAAAAACAACAAATAAGTTAGTTAAAATTTTCATTTAGAAGAACTTGTATTTGAATAATTTATGTTCGTTTTAAATTTTGGGCGCAAAATTATTAATAATAGAAAATATTTATTTCTTTATTTCCGATATATTATATGCATACATGTATGTTTTCAATTATATTATTTTCATACAAATATCCCACATATAGCAGCCTAGTAGAGAACCTAATAGTAATAATAAAAGACACTCTGCTCTCCAGTTTCCGTTCTTTTTAGTGACATTATTTGTTAAATGGCGGAACACAACGCCTTGTCTTTTCTTAATCTTAGGTTCGATTCCTACTCAAGCGAAACAATACAACAATAACAAGGCAAAACGCCACGTATAGTTCCGCCACACAATGTCTTGTAAAACGAAGTGTCTTAGTACTAAGAGCTCACTGCCTATCCTGCTATATGCGGGATGCAGGGTGAAATTTAAAAATGAAATGAAAATATTAATTCCGTGCCACGTGTGAATAAATTAATAAGTCGACGTGCATTCATATTATGTTTTCAATGATATAAGTTTATGGTATTGTTTTTGTTTTACTCATTTATTCCCTAAAGACTATATATGCTATTCGACTTTTCTTAACTTATTCATACCTGATTAATAAAGTTATTGCATTTCAATCATTGATACGTACGTACATTCAATAGCAAAAGTGTTTCTTTTTTTTCCTTATTTTATCTTTAGTTCGGAATAATCTTTTATTGAAAACAAACAATTTTGCAAATTTAAATGTTTAATACATTTTATTATATGAAAAATCTTTGTATATTTCCTCTAGAAAAAAAATACAAGATATATTTTTGATTATATATATGCATTTAAATACTGTAATGATTGCATTAATAATCACAATTTCTTTTTATCATATCATTCACAATTGCTATTGAATATACGTTATTTTCATTTAAAATAAGGGTAGATCTACCAGAATTTTCAAAATAGATTTTATGTTTTTAAATAAGTTGTATTATATTTTTAATTTTATTTTGATAAGGAAAGATCTGCTCACTATATTTAAAATATCGGACTGAATACTAAAATATCTTACATTATCTATCTTAATCACAATTATTAAAGTAGTTGAATAATAAAAATGTTAAAATATTTGATTAAAATATGTTTCATATAAAAAAAATATTAATACATTTTATTTTGACATTTGAAAATTAATTTTAATCAAATGTAAATAACTTCAATTTTGGTTATCATTATTATTTTGTTTTTCATTTTTTTGTAATTAATAATATCTTTATTATTTTTTTATAAATAACTTAGATTTCATTAATTAAGAAGTTATATTATTATAGATATTAGTTTAAAATACGACAGTGATTATTAGTTTAAATTTTATATAATACTATAAATGGACTTTGATTTTTATTAAAATTTTATTTTGACATTTAACGTCAAAGTATTATTATTTTTTTAAAATAATGAAATAATGCATAGCAATTGAAACAATTAGTGCTTCATTAAAATAGTTATAATTTAAAATATATTATTGTATCTTATTAATTTATCTTTATTATAATAATAATTTTTCATTATTATATTATATTTCTTAAAAAAAAATGTTATCTATTATTTTGGGTTTTTTTTTTCGTATCAAATTGTAAGCAGCTATATATATAAAAAAAAATCTATACAGTGATGCATGTCCATTGATTATTAAAGTTATTAAATTAATTATTATTATTTTTAGTATTTAATAATTATTTTGTACGATTTTTTGTCTATCATGAATTATTTATTTGTAAGTGTAATTAAATGTTGACAATATATGCTTGAATGAATGTGCTTTTTGTGTTTTCTTTTGCGTCTGCATCCTTTTTTTGCTTTTTTGTGTCATTTAAAAGATTTTTTTCTTTTTTCAAGTTATAATGTTTTTTATATGCATGTGGCATGTATTAACTTTTTACTAGTGTTTTAGAAATCATTGTTATAGTATATTTAAAAGAAAAGAAAATATAAATGTTCTTAAGATTTATTTCACATTAAAAAAAAATTTAGCAAAAGTTTTATATAAATGTAACTTCTTATAAGATTACAATATTCATAAATACATTTTAAACAAATTTAATTATCTTATCAAATAAATTTATTTTCTCATATGAGAATGCCCATTTTGTAATGTGGTATATCCATTCATTTTTCAAAGTTTTTAATTATGTTTAAAGGATATATAAATTTTAAAATAGTAACATTTACTTAGAGTAATATTCCAATTTATATTGTTGTGAGTTCGATTTCAATACTAATTAAGGATTCGATAAAAAAAAATCAAGTTATATTATGCCGTGAAATCTCAATACAATTATTACATATTAACGGAGAATGGAAATTTTAACAATAGGTTCCCTCTATGCCTGTCATGCATAACGGGAAAAAATGTGAAGCTAAAACAAACAAACTCTATAAAAACCAAACGAAAATTTTAAACTCCAAAAACCATTCGAAGGATTGGGCAGAATTCAACGCGGCGACATCAACAATCGACGCTCTCCGTCCCGGCGTTAGGTCAGCCGGGGCTTCACCGCGACACTCTCCGCGTGCTACACGGAGAGTGCCCGCGCCCAATGAGAACGCGTACGGAGAGCTAAGAGCTCCGCCGTTACCGCCCAGGAAGAGTTTGTCACCGGCGGAGACCATCGCCACTGCTTCTAGTGTACAGGATATTGCTTCAGCGAGTATTATGGGTGAGTGTTAAGTAACTTTTGGGGCACTAATATTCCTACCACTGAAATTTCGGCAAACATATTGATCGTACTATAGTAGCCAATAAGTGGTTGCCTTGAAGTTAGGCTTTTTGATGTTTTGCGCAATGTATAATCGGAATCCTCTGCCTACCTTGCTACAAGCAGCATATAGCATTATATTTTAAAAAATATATACTTCATAACTTTTTTATTATTTATTACTTCCCTTCTAATTCTAGAGCCCCGTCGAAGATCTTCACTAGAACCTGAACCGGACTCGAGACATCGTCTCACATCCGTCATAACGGGATCTACGGAAACTATTACCGGACTTATTGATACTAGAAATCATGAGGTAATTATAGTTTAATTAATTAATTAATTAGTTTTCGTCTTGTTTTCTATTGTATAACATATAGTTATATTATCTTTATTATTAACTATATTTCAGGTACCACCCGATCCACGGGCCTTCGAAAAACCCCGACGAGCGTGTACCCCACAGTCCAACAGTCGACCCCTTCCCCCACCCCCCGACAGACCAGAGCCCAAACCAAACGTAAACGAACGACTGCTCCCGGACAAAGACACTAGAGATCGAACAGATAGACCCAATGACAACAGAAATATAGACAGACACACAGACAGATCTAATGAAAATAGAAATATAGACAGACACACAGATAGACCTAATGAAAACAGAAATCCAGACCGACATACAGACAGATCTAACGAAAGAAACCTAGACAGATATATGCAAGACAGACATGATTTTCGAAGTCCCCCCGAGAGACCCGACAAACCGCTAGAAAGAGACAGAACTAGTTTCGACAAAGAGACAAAAGCCCCTCCACGACAAAGATCGCTGCCGATAACCAGTAGTGGGAGTTTAGACCAACCGACGAAGTCTACGACGATGCCCAAGTTTCCGTCGGAAGAGGTCAAGGACCCGCCGTACGAGAATGTGGCCGTTGAGAATGAATTGGCTGTTGCGCGTAAGTTTTTTTTTATTGTTTGCCTCATTTCTATTATTATACGGATTTATTAGACTTATTTCTCAATAAATCGATTACAAAAATCAAAAACTCTCAAATTTCTGCTGAACCAGTGAAAATCATCGAACATACATGGGGTAAAATGGATACATACTGAGGTCCCTTACTATTGATTGATATCTTTATCCACACATAAAATAATAGAATATTTGTATAAAAAGATAAATATTAATTAACATTATTTCTTTTCAGCTAAAAAGA
This sequence comes from Heliconius numata, assembly GCA_016802625.1. NCBI lineage: Eukaryota > Metazoa > Arthropoda > Insecta > Lepidoptera > Nymphalidae > Heliconius > Heliconius numata. The sequence goes on along the minus strand of JAEBDU010000107.1, from coordinate 511,105 downwards.
TAAACCCGTTAACCCACGACAAACACGGTAGAAAGTACGGTGACAACGTTTCATATGAAAACATTAATTTAGATTACATCGCCCGCTTAGTTAGCGAGGGCTATCCAAAAGACATAGTGGTACGAGCGTTAGGCATTACTAGAAACGATCTAGAAATGGCTTGCGATATTTTACACGAATTCGGGTCGAAAGTACAACATAAGTGTTAGTTGTTAAATGAGTAACGCGGGTTTTTAAATATTTATATGGTTTCAATTTAATTGGAAATTCCAATTGAATGAATGGGTCGGCATTATTCAATTCAATTTGATTGAGCGTGTTTCACATTTAATTCAATAATGTTGAGAAATTGATTTATTTATTTTTATTTAAGATATTGGAAGTTTTTAATGTCGAGCGTTTATTAACTGTCAGTATCTTTGTAAGTTTAATAATGGCACCCAAAAACGCTGATTAAGTGTGACTAAATCGGTACAAATTTATGTATTCCAATTCAGTTATAGTTGTAACTAATCAATGTATCTGAGTGAAGCTGGAAGACAAATATTTTCTTATAATTGTTTTATTTATTTATTATATGTATAATATATAATATAATTTAACATTTATAATAAAATATATATACTTAGTTTTTCTTTCATGAACAAAAATATAATAACAGAAATAAGATGAAAGAAAAATTAATGGGTATAAAAAATAAGTAACATGTTTAGCTCGGCCTCTTATTAATGATACCAGAAACGATTATTATTAGTTTGTTTACCTAACTTATGAAATGAAAGATATTTCATTAACATGATGTTATGTTATTTCGTGTAAAAAAATAAACAGAAATAAGTTTTTTTACCCAAAAGTTAAAAACCCGCATTACACAGTTGTTAGTGGCACTAATCGAAAAATCTTAGTCAGTTGTTCGAATTAGCTGATTTTTATTGTAAGTACGAGTATAGATGCACGCTTTCATTTCATTAAAAAATCTTTTATATTGAATCGTCGAACAATAATTTACGTATTTTTAACATATTTAAAATGTTATTCCACACTTAGGAATGAAAAATTACTTTTTTAGATAACGCATAAAAATTTGAACTAAATTGATAAAACGATTTTTAAAAATTTGAACTCGATTTTGGAACCGTTCAAGCGCTCTGACCAGCTAAGACTAAGCCATACGTTCTCTCTAGCCAAATCATAGGTCTAAGCAATTGGCTTGGCTCGCGGAAATTTATAAAAATCTCCCTACAGAGATGCTAACAACATAAATTTAAGTTGTAACAAGCCTATAAAAATTTTGACCTAGCTTAATTAGACAGTATGGCTTAGTAGCCAGAGCGCTTGGACGGCTTCCAAGAGGAGCGGCTTCAAATTCCTCTACGTGCTAAATTTTTATACGTTTTCTAAAAAAGTAATAATTTACGTATTTTAATAGTAAATTTTAAATTATTATTTTTATAGATTATAGGTCTGAGGGATAAAATTTATTAGCGTTCGTGAATTATATAAAATAAATTGTAAATACGCGTTTTTAATTCTCAAAATATTAAACGGCCGTTTATGTGGCATACTTTTCGTTTATTGATAGTATTATAGGTTTAATTTTAGCTTTCATTTTGGACTTTCTATGTTAATATGTTTTGCCTTTTATTTATGTGAGCTTGAGTATGGCCATGGCGTGCTTTTTTAGTGCCAAGTTATTTTATATCGATCGGTTTAATTACGATTTAAACTTATTAATCATAAAAACACCAATTAAATGGCTTTAGATATTAACATAGAATATCCATATATATATTTATTTGCATTACGAATTTCCAGTGTTTCCGCTGTCAGTATTCGATTCACTAACTATTCTATGTATATACATAATATTATAATATAATTCACTATATTTTCTTAGTATGCTGTCTTAAATGAATATATTTTTTCATATGTGTGTATCGACTAGACACTACTTATGATATCGCAATAACTTAACTTACGTATGTAAATATTTCCAAACGTATTCGATTCAATCGTTTAAGTGATTATCGTGGATTTAATATATTGAACGCGGCAACTTTTTAATTCGAAATACAGATTAAAAATGCTAAGCTATTCTTTTTGACAACGTCAATGTCACTTTGACATGTGTGCAATGACATTTACCTGTCATTTTGCCTACTTTATATATTACCTCCATGAATATTTTACCGATGAGCTTAAATCAGAAACTTTTTTATATTCGATCTTCTTGATATTTTTCTAATAATTGTTACTAATTGAAAATGTGAAAAAAATAAATAAAAAATCGATTGTTCATTTTTATGATTGGATGGTGAATTGACTGAACTCCTAGTGTTAATGTACGGCTAGTCTACTCTTGCAGTGATTTATGTAATGTAACGTCTGTATTTAACAATAGATTTTCGTACAATTGTATGAATAAGCCGCCATATTTACTGTAAGCATTAAAATATGTAGACTTTCAATATAATTAAAAGCTTTAGTAATAAAATAAGGCCTTAATTCTCTTTCCATTTAAAATAATCGCACAAAGGTTTATTCATATAATTGTATAGACTAGTTATAGTGTAGTTACCCACGAGCCTTTAGATTGTATGACATATCCACCAAGTTACTAGTCAAAATACGTTCATAATATATAAAATATTAAGCTTACTCACTAATAGATGTTCTGGCTCTTTCCTTTTTGGTACGTGCGAGCGAGACGGCATATAATTAGTACGAAAAGAGAAAGAGACGGAAATACATGTTTATATAAAAGTGATAACTTGGTTAAGGTTAATGCTTTTTGGGCTAATTATCTTAACATATTACCTTTTAAATATTTTTTTTTATTGTAAATGGTTTTTTTTATTCAAAAATGAAGCCAAATGCTAATTTGATAAGCAACAGAAAAAAAAATTAATAATAAGATAATTAGCCTATAAAGTAACTGTTATAGGCTCAAAATTATAGCAATTATAATGGACTATTAATAATAATAATATAATTGAATCTGAAACGTCTTTATAATTTCATATGCACATTTGTATAACAATAAAAACGATATTTAAAACACGTAAACGATTTCTCGATTATTTGTTAGTATAGAGTTATTTTATTTAATAAATTGAAAATGGCTCTGGGTACTATTTCATTTGAGCCTCATTTCAAAAAATAAGTGTTGCCAGTGATTATTTTGATGTAATTGTGCAATATTATTATTTTATTATTATTGGAATATTAATTTCGGTTATGATCAATATTGTATATTAATTTTTGCATGAACTGATGTGTAAAAATATGATGAATTACTTTTTTATAGTTTTTAATTGATGTTTAAAATATGACTTTCGTCATTCGAAATATTTTTAGCGGGCTATATGTATATTCTTCTAAATATTTTTTTCATATGTAAATGAATTAAGCCATTTTTTCACAAATAAATACATTAATTATATGTATTAGAAATTCACAACCAATAGCTTTAAAATGGCAACACTTCATTATTTTATTTATTTATGGTGAAGTCTTTTGTAATATACTAATTTTGGCGAGATTATATTTTCTTGTATTTTACAAATTCTTTCGGCTAAATGGAGAGTGAGTTTGGGGAGGCTAGGACTTGTTTTACGCTTTTAATCGAGATATGTTTCAAAATATATTTAAGCAAAATTTACATGACTTTTATTTATATCCTCTTTATTTTACCTAAACGTTGGGAACGGAAATATCTTAATCTTCTCTCTGTCTACCCTGTCATGTGCACGATAACGCGTGAAACTGTATGTTATCTAATCGGCATTTAAAATGACTAACCACGCTTATGAGTTTGTCTTTTTATTAAATTAATAAAACAGAGTTAGGTTTTATTGGTATTGAATCTTTTTAAATGTTTTTTGTCATACATTCCTTAAATATGTATGACAAATGATATGTATGTATGTTTACTTGAAGTAGTCCAACTTTTTTTTTGTTTTAATTATCATATTTATATTATATCTTTGTCGTATTTTTATGCGCTCTGATATCAAATTGATTATAATAATAAAAAATGATGCTTATAAAAATAATAACATTTATCAAATAAAACAAATTTAAATCAATTTACTTTTATTTTTTTCTGTATATATATAATAAAGTAGAACAGTATTAATGCATATATAAATAAATATTATTTATTTTCTATTATATTCTGTTAAATTTCGTTCATTTGACATAAGAATTGAGAATTTTGATTGAAATATTGATATTATTTAATCAGAATAAACCTGCTTACATTATTTCTATAATACGATTATAGTTTTTAAATCGATATTTACCACAAAAATCATTTTATTCAATGTTCCAATATATTATATTCTAGCCAATTACAGTATCAAAAGATTTATTCATTTCCCATATGATAAATATTTCTAATACTAAAACAACCGTATTTTGATTCTATATACAATATACATATAAACAAAGTTTCATCTAGCTTTTGAAAATATACAGAAATCTATACTCTATATTTAATGCGAAATACACAGCGTCTGTAACCGAGACACTTGTGGGTTTAACTAGAACCAAAGCAAACCGCGGCGTTAAATTCCTCCACTCAACACGCAATGTCTCGAAAATTGGGCGGTGCGTCGGGAAGTGTCTTATCACTAGGTCCTCTACCTGTACCATCTCTATATGAGGGGTACAATGTGAAATATTAAAAAATGTCACGTTTAGCAAAAGTATTTATATAATTTTTAATTAAAAATATATAATTTGGTCATTAACATAATATAGTATTTATGTATAAGCAGAATAATGTAATTTTAAGCTTCAAAAAAAAATACTTTAAAATGTAGAAAAATTATTTTTTTTGTCCCAATTTCTATTCCAAAGTTGACAATTAAACGTAAATATTAGATAGTATGTGATTTGACATTCGTTATAAACAATCCTTTTCTATACATACTTGTATGTTTTATTAGAATCGATAAAAAATATTTGATGAAGGTAAAGCTTTAATAAAATAAAATATTTCAATCTCTCTATTATTTAATTAAAATGTCCCTCGAAAGTAGTTCACAATACATTATTTTGCTATAACAAAAATCAATTTTCAATGGTAAGTAAAATTGTTTCGGTATTGATTTATTTAATCGATATCAAAACAATTTTAAAGAATAATAATAATATTAAGATAATCATTAAACTAATGTAATACATTTTTATTTATTTATCTTTCGATATCTTTCATAAATAAATTAATACACACAGCCGAAAAATTATTTATTTAAATTTACAGGATAAATGTCTATTGAGGTTATGCACTTTACTTATAAATAGGAAATATCAATATAATTCAGCTTTTTCTTTTATAATAAGAGCATTCATTAAAAATATATATAAAAAAAGATTTTTAAAACATAAGTGTTTTAAATGTATTTTTCTATTTACAGGCTAAATAAATATTTATTTGAGTAAATTATATTTAAATTTAGGAAAATTATATTTCTCAATATTTTATTTTTCATAAATTACCTAATTTATAATTATAACGAAAACTATAGCCATATTTTTTGTTGAAAAACAAATAATTTAAATATCGGGTTTTAGTTCCATATCTGAAAATTGAATGCAGCTCTAAGTCCGAAATAATGAAATTAATATATAAAAAAGAAGTTATTGTCTCAATATATCGCATACATTTTGACTATTAAAATGCCTTTTCTTTCAATGTTTAAAACACAGAAGTCTGTAATCACAAACAGCAAATTTATAGACGATCTTGAAACCTAGTAATGTAGTTGAAAAATAAGACCATTTCTTATTGTAGAACGGTAAAGTGGAACTATTCTATTTTAAAAAAAGTACTCGAAATTAAAATCTTGCATTCCATTTTCAAATTGTGTCCAAAATTAAAGCGAGTGATTATTCCATATGTATTTTAAAATCGTATTTCTATATCACTAGCTCTCATGTTCTATTTTCAAATCCTGTCCCGTATCCAATATGGCCTCCGCACTCGGTATCACTATCACATCTCTCACACTATTAGCGCATTCGATATCACAATGCCCACCACGATTCTTGTCACACGATTCACACGAGACATCGATATTCTCTATTTCGATGCTCGCTTTCCTCTCCATATATTTCGCTATATCGATACTATTCGACTCATAGCTTTTTTTACTGGAGTTGGAACAAAAATCGTTTATTTCCGAACAAATACGTTTGACATTTTGATCGAGACACGTCGAGCACGTGACTTCATCGTCATTATTAATCGATATTCGCACTAATTGCTGTTCTTCCTCACCTAAAGTGAAACGCACGTTTTCAATTCCGCCATCAGACAATTTCAATATCTCCGAATCGGAATTATGCGGTTTTAGATTTTGATTTTGTTCTGAATTTGCTAATTTCATATTATAAATATTTGACTCGCTTCCCATAATCGACATTGTAGAATCGTTTAGTGAAGAATCCTAAAAAAGAAAATTTTGTAATGTCATTTCCATTGTATAATAACTTCTAAAACTATCGCGGCATACAGCATTAGTCACAATTTCGAATTCAATTAGTATTGAAATATATTTATATACATATTATGTAATAAATCTACATATCGATCGTCCCCTGGAAATCATCTGGAAACATCGAAAGTGAAAAAAGAAGGGTAGTTCTAATAAGGTTTATTCAAAATTTCAAAGAAATTGTTTATACATTTTTCAAACGTGTAAGTAATCTTACCTGTATTAGTACTACCCCTAGTTAGTTTGTGCATCTGTGCACTCAAATATCGGACACACTTAAAACTGAAGTGAACATAAACTTAAATACTAAAAGTAGAGATATTATACTTTATAATGAAACTCACTTGATCTTCATGATAACTACCAACACTCCTAGAATGCTTGTGTCGGTGGATGTTCGCCGTTTTTTGGGAACAATGTGGATCTAAAGATTCCTAGAAATGTAAATATTTATATTTCATTTTTAACTAAGACAAGGCCAGTCGTAGCGCAGGGGCACAAGTGTGCGCATTTAAAGGCGATTACAATTAATTTATTAGGTCATCATGGTACAGCATCTGACTGTAAACACAACATTGTGAGAGGATCTCCCGTCCATATATTTGATCTCACATCCACACATATGATTATATGTCTAATTCTTTGCATGTAATTATAATTTTACATTTTTTGATGGAATTAAAAAAATATCTCCATAAAAATGTAACTCAACAACTTTTCATACTATGTTACATTTTTTTATTTCTGTACAATAAATCGATTCCATTTTATATAAATATTTATGCACATACCTTAAACCTATTAAATTGTCTATATTTCCCTCTTTCGGTCACCAAGCTCCTCAGTGACTGAGTTCTTGGACACTGACTGTCTGTCAACCATCGGTAGGTTCCAAATAGTTTTGATGTATCACATCTGTGAACGCAAATTATTTATACATTAAAATAAAAGCAAAATTAAAATAAATCGATTATAAAACAAATAGCTTATTTATTATTAAAAAATAAAAACAAAACTGACGAAACAAACATAAAAAAGCCAAAGAAACTTACAAATTGCTAGGCGTAGTTAATAATTTATGTAAATTGGCCAAAGTCGGTCTCATATCGTGTATCGAAAGTCCTTTCCCCCATAGTAATTGAGCTATACATTTGTTTAGTAAAAACATGGCGTATCTAAACAATGTTATATCGCCACCTCTTGCGAATAATGGTATACTGTAATAGAAATAAAATTAAGAAGAAAATATTATAAAATTTGTTAATAAATAAAAATCATTTTATATGCAGATTATTACTGTGTCAGTTAGAGACATGTGTTCCATTTTCAAATTCTTTAGACACTTTAATTCGATATTTTATTTCCAAATTTAAACTTGCTGTCATGTTTCATATTCAAATAATGTCCTCAATAAAAATAACCAACGGCACGGTCGACAAATCGCGCCAGTCCTAAAGTTGGATTGTCGGAACTTTTCATAATTGGAAAAAGAAATGTTGAAAAGTAAGAAAAATCCTATAACGGCGGCCACGACTCGTTGACCCTATTATACTAATCTATGTATTCTATTTCAAACAACAAATTTTGCATTTTAAATATTATATCATTACCTCTGGCAAATAAAAGTACATATATTAAAATAAAATAAACCATAATAACAATATTATATTATTTATTTAAAAAAAAATGAGCTATAAATTCCACCGTTAATAAAATATCGCAAGATATTAGAACACGATGCAATTAACAATCAATTAATCAAATTAAAACACAAATACTTACTTCGGATCGGGCAATTCAGGTGTTATATCCAATATCTTACTGGCGGAACCCAATAAAGTTATTTTATATCGAAGCGGCTGATTCAATATGGCGGCGGCTAGTGACGTCACTTGCGCTACAAAACCCGCCGCCACTGAATCCGGTACCGGGTTCGATGCCCGGGGGTTGTCATCCCCACATATAGGGAGGGGGACGTCGATTATTGTCCAGTTTGTTGTGTCTTTCTGTTTACAACATTAATTGATAGTTAAATAATAGGAGAACAAAAAAGTTAAAAGCGAACAGTTTTGCGCTTTTGCTGAGGAAAATGAATTTACTACTGAATTCTCTCCCTCCTCCGACTCTCCTTAGTTTCTGTTAACGGAACTCAACGCCGCGCTTTGTCTTACCAGAGGAGAAAACTGGGGCATATAGGTAGGTACTGTCCCACTACTGCACAATAACATTTATAAAAAAGACAATATGTTATAATGTTTATACATATATTGTATTTTCGTAAAAAGAACGGAAGTTTTCCTTATCCGTTGCCATGAACGGAGTGTCTTGTTCTCAGGTTCCCTCTGCCTACCCATAAATAAAACATACCTGTTCTATATAAAATATACTATGTAATTGCATCAACATATCACTTCTGTAATTCGCTAGGGCCGCGTGAGAGCGAGCCGCGTGTTCTCTTAAAGAGTAACAAGATTCCCTTGTTTCCTTCAAAGATTCAGTTCTACGTGACAATGTGTGGTAGTTTTGCATTAATTCTGTACCTAAAAACAATATAATTAAATTGTTTTTATTATGGATAGTTAAAAGATTATTCGTTAAATTAGAAAGTCTTCTTCCCCACTTTCCGCCGAATTCTGAAGGCATTGCGTGTTGAGTGGCGGAACTCAACGTCGCGCTTTGCCTAGTTAAAAGAGAGATGAAATGAAAATATTCAATTCCCACAGCGGAAATCGAACCCACAACCATCGACTCTTCAGTCAAATGCTTATATAACAACTTAGCTTACATAACAACTAAAAATAAAAATCCTCATCAAAATTGTTAATAATACCTAATAATCTATGATAATATACACTTATTTTTACTTTTTAACCGACTTCTGTAAGAAAAGGAGGTTATCAATTCGACTGTATTTTTTTTCAGCATTAAATATTGTAAAAAGGATCATCCTTACCTATATCTTGATTTTCTTCAAACAATTTAGCGTGTTTCTCTTTCAATCTTCTTATATTCGCTAATTTGCTATCTCTCTCGTCCGAGAGTATTAACCTTTTGAAATGTAATATTTCTAATTGTTTCGTAAGTCTTACATGCTCTGCCCTTTGAAAGGGAGACGGCTTAGACTGAAAAATAGTTTAAAAAAAACCTTTAAAAATTTTAAAACTACCCTCCATTCTTTGCTAACTCGGGTGTGGAAATTTAACATTAAAAAAATTCAAGACCATTATTAATTACCTAATTTTAAAAAATACTCAGAAAGCAATATCAGTATGACAATAATATATACCTTATAAGATAGGAGATCATTTAATTTCAAAGTCAACCGAGGACCGTTAGATATTGGCGTCTTTTCGTCTTTTATTTTTCCATTTTTGACATTCAAATCAGTTTGGGACGACGATTTATCTTTATTTAACGATTCATTGTCATCTGGCGAAAACAAATTTCGTTGAGATTTGCTTTTGCCCTTTAATTTTAATTCAGAATCGGAACTAAAATTTTCAGTTAAAGCGGATTTCTTGTATATCTGTTCCTTAATTTCTTGTACAGCCTCTTGTCTTTTCTTTATAGAGTATTGTAATAGATGTAAACATTGCAATTTCGTTGCGTTATAACTCGGCCTTATTTCCGATTTTAGAAAGCTAAGCGCCAAATATCTGTACTTTGGCACACCATCCGACTCGTTTCTCAAGTCGTAACTCTCCGCCGTTTCACTCAAATCTATTTTATTCGACAGGTCCTCCTGGGACGCTGATATATCACAGTTTAAATCACTGGTTGTAAATTCTCTAACATCTATATTATCTGGTGAATGCTCATATATGTGATTGGGGTCTACTTTTTTCCTCTCTACACTATCATCTCTACGTTCTCCTCTATGACTTAAGTTTAAACTAGAGGAAGATTTTAAAGTAGGAAAATTCTGCTTAAAACCTCTTTCGATTGGACTATGACTTTTAGAATATTCTGCATCGGATCTTCTTGAAATCTTCGCAGGTGATATCGACCTAGATTCCTTTATTAATTTATGAGTATGCAACATTCTCGCTGAATCGATGGTTATTTTCGACACATTAGTTTTCCCTGACGAGTCCGAAGACAACGATCCTTGTTCCATTTCATTTTCAGGCGGAATTATGTCTAGTTTTAAACTTTTATATGAACAAAAGTAGCCACCTTGCATTTGGAACACCAGAGTATTGCTTTTGAAGCAATCCGAGGTAAAATTTAAAGCTAAATTAGCCCCTATGTATCTAAGACCACTAAAATATACACCCCATGTTTGGATGACAGTGTCATGGATAGGTTGTGATTTGTCATCATCCTCTCTGGGAGGCAAGATTATGTGACACCAAATACGTATTACAACATTAGTTGACGACATACGCTGAGTTATTTCTGAAATAAATGGAATAATATGGCTGAAAACGATTGTTATAACGTCAGTAGGGATTTCCACTCATAAAATGACGCGAATTCATCATCTGATGATAAAATGTTCAGTTAAAAATATTCCCTATAATAAGAGGCATAAGGTTTAAAATTAAATAAACTAAATTTTAGTCTGTTTTATCTACATACATAGATTACGAAGGTCGCTTTGTAAAATAGAATGGGATCCATCTATGAAATGAATCATTTGTGGGAGATAACAGTTGTACGTTTCACACAATATAGGTCAAATGTCGTGTTTTGAATGATAAAGCACCAATAAACAATCAATTGATACACTATGGTAATATACGTAAATACTTATATTTTTTTTTAAATAATAATTTTTCAAAATATGTCTTATTTGACACCCCTATTGTAATATTACGAGGATAAATATATAAATAAAAGTATCAACATCCTCATATAAAATTTGACTGCAGACTTTAAAATAATGGAAAATTTAAGCCTTTAATAGATTTAACCTTTAATTTAAGCCTTTAATAGATTTTAACCTTTAACAAAAAACAGGTTATTAAATAAATAAGTATACTATAATTTTAATTATTAATTTATTATTTTATTTACAACTTTACGGTTGCATCTTTACAGTTTTCCCTATCGTCAGAGGGAACCTAGTATTGAGACAGAATTATTCGAAACATCAAGTGTTGGTAGGTGAAACTCAACGCCGTTTTATCCACCCAAACGAGGAAATGAAATCATTCTCCTGAGCGGAAATCGTACAGACATGCATTGTGTTTAGTCCTACTATGTCACGACGGTCCTATTACAGTATGCTAGAGTCTAGCAGCTAGACGACTTGTGGTCGCTTGAAGGTTTAATTTTAAGAATTTTCTTATTTTTGATTATTTCCTTCCCAAGTTAAAAATGGACAAAATTTGTAAACTAATCTAACTTCAGGGCAGCTATGACTCATCGACTGTATTGTATAAAATATAAATAAACAAAGATTTTATCTTCTGACAGAATAGTATTACAAAATTAATGTTAATTAGAAATCTTGTATTTCAGATTGATTTGCAAATGTCTAGACAGGGAATGTAATTATAATATTTTCTCACAGCAACTTAAAGTCACTAACCTCTAAAGGTCAGTTCTATTTAAAAACTATACAAATTATGTAAACTAATTCTAAGGTCATCTTCTAAGATCATCATTTATTAAGCATTTATATTTTATTAAGTCACCTGTTTATCAAATATCTATCTGTTCTTTGAATTATGATGAAACAAAAACTCTAATAGAATTTAAATACTTATTTGCAGAACCTAACCCTGATAATATTGTATTTTATATTTACAAACATTGTTTTTTAAGAAAATGATCAATACTAAAATTACCCTGCAATGTGCTGGATGCAGCATGAAGCTTAATAATAATAATAATAATATATTCTTTATTGTACACTCAAAAAAACATAATACAAAAATACTTACCAGAATCAATTTCTTTCCATTTAGGATGTGGTGAGAATATTCTTTCGCTAGTATAAAATGGTGCTGACATAGTAGTATGATGTAGCGTCAAATAATAACTGCATTGATGATGACACCACTCGGGTGGTCTTATGTTGTAGCCTACAATCTAAAAAAAAATGTGGTATAAATTAATACAATAAATATTAAAAATATTTTTTGGATATAACTTTTTTTTTCTTGTTGAGTACAGGATTTATTTTAATATAATTGTTTTATTTCTCAATGCTTATTATTTTAATACAGTTGCTGTTTGAGTGGAACCCATAACTATGTAATTTCCACTGCATCACAATGGTTTCAAGTTTAAAGCAATTTTATTATAACTGTCAGCTCTACAAGAATGTTATTGATAAACAATACAATATAAAATATTTTCACCTAGGCTTGATTCATTGCAATTGAATGATATTTACACTCAAGTGCCTTTCTCTCTACTTACTTAATGATTATTTTCCAATATAAAATTGTACAATGTTATTTTCAAATAGTTTACAATCAATCAAAAGCCAGTTACAAGAATATTTTTATCAATTGTTTGACTCCTACTCAGTGGAATGAATTATCCCCACAATTCCTTGCTCGGGTACAACATCAAAGTGTGGTGTAGTCTACAGAGAAATAATTAAAAAAACATTTTTAGGATCAAACGAGGATAGACCACACAAACATCACATTTAATATGAGATACTGTCTCACCGCCCCATAATGGATTTTTATAAAACGCAAGTCTGACTAATGTTTTACTTACACAATAATCATATATTTTGTAATATTTATGCAATTATATAAAAAAATAAACAATGAACTGCACATTCTATGTAAGTAAAACATTGTTGCTGTAATTGTCATAAAAATAATATTTATTTTTTGGTAAATTATAGACTGCGAAAAGTCGTGTGGTATATTAATAAAAGTATACTCATTAAGATATCATTTAACTCGAGATATATTAAAAAAATGACGTATGACAGATGAGTGTAGGCGTTTGTTGGTAAATTCTTACCAAGAAATTTGCACGTGAATAAAATAATTTAGATTCGTGTTAATCTTATTTTACCTGAATTAAGCTACGAAGACGTAATTGTTGAGTGGTCAAAGGCGTCCACTCTCTGCATCTCGGCCTTCCAAACATTTTAATATAACAAACACTAAACACTAATTAATAACTTTAAAACTAAAAGGAAAATAGGTGAGTGTTTTAAAAAATAACATTGAAATATTAAAGCGCTGATCACCAGCTACATGCCAATAAATTTTAATCACAAAATAATAAATAAATAAAGATGCATTGTTCAGCTGACTTCTACTTCGCTTTTGTCAATTTGCTTATGAACGATCATCTAAGTGTTGCCAATTGATGAATTCTTATATTAATACATTTTTTAAATAAATTACCGTAGTAAAATGTAAATATTTTCACTGTGACGTGTAAAATTGTTTTTTTATATTATTATTGGAATATAGAAATTATATATGATTAATATAATGTTAAAATTTAATAATTACGTTACTAAATCCACAGGTTAATAAAAATCTTATCAACTATGAAGATTGATGAATGTAGCATTTACGAGGAGTGTTACAATATCAACACTAAAGAAATTGTTAAAATAACATTGAAAATGTTCTGGTTCTTGTTGGTATTTTAACATTCCTCGTAACGAAATGTTAGGTAGAATACTTATATGATTTAAGGAAAACCAATTGAAAGTCGTTATTTATCGGATTTAGTTAATTAAAATAATATTACGTGACCTTATATTTAAGAAACTTTATATTTATTTTAAGGACCATCGTATCGCTGTTAAGAAGTATTAGACTGCACTACAATGTGTATGGAACGTATACGTGTACATGTTTGTATGTAATGTACTAATATAGTATCGCCTACGATTGTTTGTTCCATATCCAACACTTTTGGCTTGGTGACCCATAAATGACGCAATAAACAACTTCATAATAACAAATACTTTTGTAAGGGAACAGAAATTGCGTCTAAATAAAGCAAGTGCAGCAAAATCACAAAGTTAATGAAACAATAAAAAACTTATCATTAAAAAAGTCGTAAAATTTTCTTGCAATCATACTCACTTTAGTCATGAGCGTCAAATATTTCATTATAACGTTCCTATGTATCTACAGAGTTTATTGCCAGGTACCTATTGAATATTCATTTTATTCTATCTTTACCTTTTTTTAGGTTCACTTGAATCTATCTAGCAATGTTAAACAATGAGAACAGTCATAGCACAGTGGCACTAAGTATGACTGTAAACACGACTGTTTGTGAGTTCGATCCTCACTTGAGGAAATGAAATATTTATTTAAATTTATATTTTAATTTAAAATTATTTCTTCGCTCTGATGTCGAGGTAAAGCGCGGCGTTGAGTTCCAACTATCCACTTGCAATGCCTCCAGAATTCGGCGAATAGTGGGGAACGGAGTCTTTTAACACTAGCTTCCCTCTGCCTATCTTGCTGTGTGCGGGATACAGCGTGAAACTGATTTATTTTTAAAAATAATAATAAGTAATAATACTTAAATATAGTAAAATAACATGTACCTATTAGTTACGTTTAATATATCTTACGATAATTTATAACGCAATAATATGCGTGGTGCGCCGTCTTTTTAGTATTGATATAAAGAGTTTACAATTACTTAATTTAAAACTAATTCTGCCTTCCTTTTACAAGGGAAAAAGGATAAGGATATTAAAATGAATTTCTATTAACTAAAATTATATATAATATATTTCTCATATTAACGTGGTACGGCTGGAACGTGTGTATTTTAATAAATTTTAATAATTATGTATATCAAAATATATTTCACAGATTGACATGTATAGCAATTCAGGAGAAAGTAAAGAAAGGGTAATCATTTATATTCTTTAAAAGAAAACGTACGTACGTTGGTGCCTTTGTTTACGCTAACCTCAGAAACGGCTTAACGAATTTAATTGCAATTACGAAAATAAATATTTTGTTCGACAAAATTGCTGCATAATAATTATTTTATTGAAATGGCTGAAATAATAGATTTCAATATATGGATTTGTTTTTAAAATGATTAATGTTAATATAACAAGAAAATATTTCAGAATATCAAATAAATATTTTTTTACTTCAAGCAGTCGAAGCAACGAGCGAGTTCCTATTTAATATAATTAGCAGCGGTTAGAGATTCGAATAATTGAGTTTCTACTTTTTTTGAAAACTTTTCTTTTTAATAACATGTCTATTAAATATTAATTTATATTTTTATTTTTATCTAGGCTGCTAGAGACAATTCTTATTCACAAGAAAATGAACATTACGAGTACAACTTAAAACAGAAGGTAAGTCTCTGTCTCTGGTAAGTAGTATATTTTTATGGTCCTAAAGGTTTTTTTTAAATTATTTAGGTATACTCATATTATTTATATTTTAACTTAAGTAGTGTAGAGACGTTTCTTCGCTGTGCATTCTCTATAGTATATCATGGGCACTGTTGGACTTGCCGCAGAATTTTCTAACCACACAGTACGTCACAGATTGAAATGTTATCTCCACCTCCTGGTCACCTAGCATGGAGTGCCATTAGTATGCGGTTTTGTAGGAGCTCACGTTCTGCTATTCTGTTACAACTATTGAATGGTCTACCTGTTGTAATGTTTCCAGGTGTATCTCTATTGTTATGGTCACGGTCAGTTTACTTCCTCTGGTGTTATACGGGGTCGTAGATCCTTACGCTCGCTTGCCTTATTTTTTCAATAAAAGAAGACATACTCTTAACGGAACTCCATGTGAAGGGAGTAATATAGACACTAACCTAACCTTACCTAACCCATCCATGATGGGTGTATTCTCACTCTTATGAGAGCGTAGAGCGAACCTAGTGTTAAGAATTAAAATACTCTCTTGTCCACTTTGCGCCCAGTATTCGAGACATTCCGTGTTGAACGGCGGAATTAAATTGTCATAAGTTTGTTTTTATAAGATTTTGCAAATTCAGGATATTTTTAAGTTAAGTTCTTCGTGAGACCATCTTGATTTGTGTAAAAATATATAATATTCTTTATACATTTATTAACAAATTTGTCATTTTCTAGACCCATAAAGAAGATTCTGGATCTGCTGAACTAATAAATTTTCTTTCTCAAAAAAATAAAGTACGTAGCATAATTTATAAATATATAAGTAATTAATTTAAGTATATGAAACTGTCCCTAATAATGCCGTGGCAACTTCTAAGTAAAGCAACACTAAGCCAATAGTTTTTAAGTCATATTTGCAATATCCGATTAACTGTATGTTTTGTTAGTTGTCTTTAATAAATAAATAATTAAAAAATATGTTATAATTATATATTAGATATCTTTTACCTACATAATATTGTATACAGTACAGCCGACGATTCGTGGTTGCCCTAAATTTAGGCTTTCTTGTCTATAGCGTCATTATTCACTCGGGAAGATATTATAATGAAAACTAAAAAAAATCGTTGATTGGATGGAAGTGTCTTACCCTGTTGTACCTATATGGGATGAATCTAAAAGAAATGAAAAATTCAAAAATCAAATCTGGGCAGCCTTCTATATCCAACTTCAGGGCGGCCAAGACTCGTCGGCCGTACTGTATATGTAGGTTAGCTCTACGCTAAAGTTAAAAGTTAAATATATAACATTTACATATAAATTCATTATTGTCTAGGACGCTAAAGGAGATTCTGAAGAAAAAGAATCAGAAGAAAAGAAAAAACAAGTAAGTTAGCATTTTAAAGGTACATACATATAAATCTCTACTGTATGTTTGTTTGTCACTTTATCAAACACTTTTTAATAGGCTGGACAGATTTGAAAGCAATTTTGTGAAAACATTTGAATTAATTTCTAGACGGCTTAATTGAAAATAATTGAAAATACAATTGGACCCGCTGCAAAGTGTTGTATTAGAACAGCAACTATAAAAAATTAGAAAAAGTGCGTCAATAAAAGCTATTCTAAGTAATTGATATACAGGAAGTGAAAATTATCGTTAAAAAATGTAAAAAAGTAGCATAATATACGATACAAGTAAATATATTATATATTATTGCCAATGACCCAAACGCGGCTTCACCCGCTGCACTTGTAGCCAATAACAATTAGTTTCTTGTTTTTTTAATATCGGGCACATTTATTTATAAGTGAATTGTTTTCTAGGATTCTGAAGTAAACGCCGAAGAAAATGCCGTAGAAGATGCCGAAGAAAATGCCGAAGTAAATGCAGAAGAAAATGCCGAAGTAAAAGCAGAAGAAAATGCCGAAGAAAATGCAGAAGAAAATGCAGAAGAAAATGCAGAAGAAAATGACAATAATGCTTTACATAACAACGATAGTCATGCAAGTAGCCCATTTTATATACTGATATGTTACTAATACAAAAAGAGGTAGAAATATATTTATATTATTTATGTTTTTTATTAATAGTGTATTTTATATAGATATGTACCTAATAGCCACCAATCCACAGCCTTTATGTTATTCTGATGTACAAGCTATATAACTATAAAGTTTCATCTAAATCCGTCTAGTCATTTTTGCGTGAAAGTAGAACAAACATCCATCCTCGCAAACTTTTACATTTATAATATTAGTAAGCAACTAAGAATTCTTGTGCCATACTTATAAAGCAAGAAAGTTAATTTTATAGGAAAAATATCTTGGCCAAGTGAAATCAAGAGAAGAACATTCCGGGCAAGAGTTAAACGATGATGAAGTCAAGGTAATGTTCTTTGACTCTTTGAATTTGATAGTTTTTATTTATATATTTATTATGATAGTTTATTTATTTTCGTTATATTTTTTATTAATACTGTCTTTTATATATGTACATAATAGCGACACATCCATGGCTTTACCCGTTTAAAGTTATTATTATATTATAGCCTAGTATATTACCTATATATAGCCCATTTAAAAAAAAACTGCTTCACGCTGTGTCCCGCACATAGCATGGTAGGCAGATGGTGTTAACAAACTCCGTTCCCCACTTTCTGCCGAATTCTGAAAGCATTGTGTGTTGAGTGGCAGAACTCAACGCCGCGCTTTGCCTCGACACCGGAGCGAAGAAATGGAAATATAAACGTAAATAAATATTTCACTTCCTCGACGAAAACAACCATCCTCGCACACTTTTACATTTATTATATTAGTATGAAAATGAAAATTGTACAATACTTATAAAGTTAATTTTATAGGAAAAAGATATTGAAAAGTTGCAACCAAAAGAAGATCATTTTGTGCAAGAGTTTAACGATGATGAAGACGAGGTATTGTTTTTTGATTTTTTGAATTTGATAGTTTTTGTTTAGAATATTTTTTTAATAATAAATTTATTTTTTACTAGGATATAGAAGAATTTAAGCATCATGAATCTGATGAAAATGAGGAAAATCTCCTAAAAGAAGAATTGGTATGTCACATATGTTTGTAAATACGCGTGTATATTTTATATGCATTCATTATAGTGTATACCATAGCAGGAGATAAAATCAGCTTCACGCTGTATCCCGCATTCACAACAGCGTAGGCAGAGGGAACCTAGTGTTAAGACATTCCGTTGCCCATTTTCCATAGAAATGTAGAGGCATTGCGTGTTCAGTGGCGGAGCTCAACGCCGCGCTTTGCTTTGACACCAGAGCGAGCAAATTAAAATGTTGTCATTTAACCAATAACACCAATAAAATTAAATCAATTAAAGATTTCCCCCCTATTATAACGTTGGAATTCACTTTTAATAAAGGAGAAGGAGCGTGAGAAGCAAAAATTATCTGGTAGTGTAGCAGATTATTTTGGAACCAACCAACATTACGAGATACCTGCGAACTTTTACGAATTTGGACGACGTTTTGTTTTATCTTATCCTTATTTTGAGGTAAATATTAAAATATAGCTAAGTATATGTTTATAGCATTATCTACGTAGTTAGTTTGTAAAAATGTCATTTTTTTGCATCACATCCCGCATCAGGGTAGGCAGAGGGAACCTAGTGTTAAGGCACTCCAATCCCCACTTTCTGCCGAATTCTGGAGGCATTGCGTGTTGAGTGCTTTGCTTCGACAACAGAGTGAAGAAATGAAAATACAAACGTAAATAAATATTTCACTTGGGAACCCACAACACCCTTGTGCCGCTGCGCCACGACGGCTTTGTTTGTCTCCGCTAATCTTTGGAATCGTCGCGCTGAACCAATTTTTATGGGACTTTCACTTGAAGATAGAGGAGGAGCATATTTACTTAACTTTGTAGTGATATTTATAATAAAATTTCAAATAAATAATTTTCACATTTACTTAGCACTAGAAACTTGAAATTAATCTTTTTTTTAAAGAAAAACAATACCGTAGATACCGCTGAAATGAAATTGGACAGAGATGTAAAGGTATTTTACCACAAATATTTATGTTTTCTAATTATAGTCTTCACATATAATCCATATTTTGTACTCTGAGTATACAGGTGGATACTTTCCAGAGGATTGCTCATAGTAGTTTATATACAAGTAACAGAGGTAAAAAAATCAGTGTTGAAGACACTCTGTTCCCCACTTTCCGCCGAATTCTGGAAGCATTTCGTGTTCAATGGCGGAACTCAACGCCGTGCTTTGCCTCGAAACCAGAGCGAACTAATGAAAATATAAATTTAAATAAATACTTCCTTTCCTCGAGTGGGGATCGAATCCGCAACCAGTCGATTTTACAGTCACGCCTTGTGCCCCTGCGCAACAATTGGCCTCACTACAATTCACTAGGTACTACCTACTACTTACTTTTTATATGAAAAATTATCTATTATTTTAAATTTCTATAAAATTGCCAGGAACAGCTGGAAGTGAAGAAACATTACTTTAACAATTTGACTCCTTTAAAGGTAATTTTGGATATTTATTTTCATATATATGTATGTATGTACCTACCTAGCACCTATTTTTTAAAAGCTTGCACTAAAAAACTGAAACTATGTAAATATGTATTAACAGTTTTTTTTTATTTTATAGGCACCACCAGAATTTGTTCTAGCAGTAGCTAAACAATCAGCTATTTTAGAAGGGATGAAGCCCAAAAATCCAAGTGAAGATGTTATTACAAAGAATATCTTAAGAACAGGTGTACGTAAAATATTTTCATTTTTTTTCAGCTTCACGCACCGCTCAGTAGGCAGGAGCCTAGTGTTAGAACACTGCGCTAACCACTTTCCGTCGTGGTTCCGAAGTGGCGGAACTTAACGCCGCGCACCAGAGCGAAATGAGAATATTAATAATTCAATACCTCGAGTTTGATTCGAACAACCACAACCAGTTTACAGTCACACATTAGGAGGATATATTTTTTGTCTATAATTAAAACCGTTAAGTGACTAATATAAAATTTTACATTTCATAGAATTTCTGGAATGGCGTATGGAAAGAAGACGTTGATAAAAAAACATTATTAAGAACTTCAAGTACAAGTTCGAATAAGCTGGTACGTTTCTTGCTTTCTTTATTTTCACATCTCTTTGTTGTTGCATTACTGCAAAAAGATCACGAATCAAAGATAAAAAAAAAGAAAATAAATTACTAAAAAACTCCATCTGCCCATTACTTATGTCTTAATATATTTTTTTAGCTTAAACATGTATCCATGGAACCAAATATGTAACCTGGAAAACCTAGTGTTAAGACATTTTGTCAAGACATTTCATTCCTCACTTTTCGCTCGAATTTGAAACATTGTATGTTAAGTAGCGTAAATCGCCAGGAAATCAAAATAGCTCATACCCCTGAGATGCCACAAACCCATTATCCCCGCGTTACCATCATAGCCATCTCACACTGCTCCATGATTGCCTCAACTTTTTTATTTCTTATGTTAGATAGTATTTATTACAGGAAAAGGTGACAGTTGTTATCGAACCAGGATCAAAATTATACGAACTCGTATCTGTATTGAAGAGAAGATCACCCGTTTTACTTTATGTTATTAATAAATACAATGCTGATTAACATAATTTGTAATTAAATGAAATATTTTGTCTTATTACAATACCTACAAATAATTGTTTATTACGTTATTGTTGTTAAGAAAATAGTCGAATTGATAACCTCCTTCTTTTTGAAGTCGGTTAAAAAGTAATGCTATCCCATCAAAAACATAAATATGAAATGAGAGCCAAGTTAAATGTTAAGTAATGAAATGTTAAAACGACAAAAGAATGGGAGACCTGTATCGAATAACGCGTTCTTCATGAAAGTACACTAGTTTGCAAATGTAATAAAGTCTATACCTACTTATATCATATAATATACAATTCTCTCGGCACTGCTAAATGCGGTGTTAAATTAAAAAAGACAACCTACACCTAACAAGCTTTTAGACATTTATTAGGAAAACGGAAACTACAAATCAGTTTATAACACCATCGTTGAACGGGTCTTTTATGACATTTATGACCATATCATTCATTTTTTGATCCCAAATATTCGGCTGTTCATCATGATGTAGATGCTTCTGTATATAAGTAAATAAGTTCAAAAACCTTTGTTTTATAGAATCCCATTCCGGTTTTTCTAAATAGCCAACCATTTCTCTTAGACGATCTTTAACTTGTCTAGTTCTTTTGATTCTTCTTACTTCATCGAGTAAATATTTCGTAGTCATCATATGATCTTTCATAAAATCTATTATTTCTTTCATCCTAGCTTCATGTTCTCGTTGGACGATGACTGCTTTTGTATCGTAATTGACACGCGCTATTTTCTGATTTTGCTTAATATAGTCGTCTATAGGAATAATCATTAATATTCTGTCATTATTTAATTCATTTTGAGCTTTGAAGGTATTGTATTTATCAATAGTTTTTTGATATTTAGCGTCCGCATCGCCAAGTTGGAATAATGAATCTCTTAAGGTCCGAAGAATGGCGTGTCGACTTGTACCCTCACAAATTAAGAATATCTGTAATTTAAAATGGCAAGATAAGCTCTTACATTTTTTAACGCAGCGTTACACACAAGTTTTACTGGTAAGACTCTAAATTTATAGACATTAATAATACAGCTTATTACCTTTAAAAATAATATAAGAAATTGTTTATGTACATTTTCTTTCATTGTTCTTCTGTTCTTTAATTATGGCGCTTCGAGCCTTTTTATTCTTCTTTTCATAAATCACTAATATATTAACTGCAATCGACCGCACTTTATGACATAAGTATATAAAGTTCTAATTAATTAAGGCTATTAAAGTTAACTACTACTTTTTTAATGTTCTATAAAAATTGCAATTTAAGCTGATGAGAATATTACTATAGACCAAACGCACTTGACAGATGTTGCAGTTTAAATTATCCGGAATTTTAATATGATATTAAAATGAAAAAATGTTATTTCAGATTTATTTAACAAATATTGAAAATTGTTCAAAGATAAACAAACAGAATAATAAATAATATATATATTTTAAGTAAAACGGGTCATCTGTTTAGTTAGCTATAAACTTAGCAAATATTTTTCTGAGTTCAATACCTCGAGAATTTTGTGCATGTCGGGGAACGGAAGCGTGTTAACGGGAATAGAGTGGCAAGTGTCATAGCGCTATTACCGCTGAACCTAGCGTGAGCTATAAAAAAACATCATATTAAATAGTCAAATATATAACAAGTGCTATAATAAAGTATTTCTTCTATTACGTTTAAGAATTGAATTGTGTTAAAGCAAAAAATATTTTTTATAGTAACAAAGCTATATTTGTCGAGGCAGTAGTAAAATGGAATTCTTTAAGATCGAAAATAAATTGCTTATGTTCATTTTTATGTTTATTACATTACAATCTATAAATAAGGTTTGTAACTATATTATTCTTATCTTTCTTCTTAAAAATCGGTATTCCCTCAGTGAGGATCAAAACGATAACTGTGGTGTTCATTCCATTTCAAAAATTTACCCATAACTCAATTATAAATTGTAATAATTGAGTTATATTTCTTTTTTTTTTTTCATTTTCACTCTGTATACCATATGTGGCACGGTTTGTAGTGTCAAGACACTCCGCTTTTCACCGAATTCTGGAGGCATCGTTTGTGGCGGAATTCTTAGGCCCTTTGCCTCGACATCAGAACGAATGGAATGGGCCGCTACTGGAATCTGTGTAGCTGAATTGTTTACTTTATGGCTTATTTATTACAGATTAAATCTTGCCATTGTGCTTTATATCCAGAATTTAGATTTATAAATTATCCAACCTATAAATATCTACTACCTGCAAAAAAAATAGTAAAATATTCAAGAAGTACAAGACCAAAATGGTTGAGAAGACTCTAAAATTTCATACAACTTAATAAATGTGATATTAAGGACTAAATAATGTTTTAATTGTCTTTATTAGTTATGTTTTCAAATAATTTTATTTGAAAAATCAATAAATTTTATTTTCATTTTTATTGTCTCCTTTTGGTTGTATTTCAATGTGTTCCAGTCCATTCACTATCTCATGTAGAGATATTTTTAATACCTATAAAAGGACAAAGTCATTTAGTTTTTC
Source organism: Heliconius numata (assembly GCA_016802625.1). Taxonomy (NCBI): domain Eukaryota; kingdom Metazoa; phylum Arthropoda; class Insecta; order Lepidoptera; family Nymphalidae; genus Heliconius; species Heliconius numata. The sequence goes on along the minus strand of JAEBDU010000107.1, from coordinate 487,124 downwards.
AATCTATACTAGTATTATAAAGCTGAAGAGTTTGTTTGCTGATCTCAGGAACTACTGGCATAAGATATAATTACAAACTAAACATTGCGATAATTAAAAGCAACAGTGGATTCATAAGAGAAGAACATCATTAAAATTTAAAAACATACATTTTAGATGAAAAAATTAAAATAACAATATGACTGGGCAAACATAAATACCAATATCAAATAAAATTTACAGTATTTAGTGTCTCATATGTATGTACTTACAAGATTATTTTGGTTTGTAATTTAAATATTAAATTATTTAAATTACTTCTCATCATAAGAATTGTACCTATAGCCATTGCATATATGTTCAGGCTCTCCCACTACTCTGTCATTGCCTTACTAGGTTATTAATTATTAAAAATTTTAAATAAAAAATAACTTACATAATAAAATTCAGCCCCATGTAGAAATATTTAGATCAATAAAGTCAGTGCTTTTCAATCTTTTTATACTTGGAGGTAAATTATCATAATTATCAAATAAATCATTATAAGTCCAAGGAAAAACATGTGTTACACCATTGTCATCTAACATTGTGGTATATTTTTTATCTGTATTATTTGATTTAATTTGTTCTTCATTATTTTTCTCAAAAAAAGTTTGAGGATCTTTTTTCTTATTATTTTTTGCGGCGACTAAAAAAATAGATAATATGGTGTTAATTATTGCAGTTGTCCTGGCACTGTGGCAGAAAGGTGTGACAATTGTGGGTTTGATTTCCACTTTTTATATGTTACATTTATTTATCTATGCATATAATAAAATTGTAACCAATCGCTGTCTGTACATGAAGAAATTATGACCATATCTATTTTTGGGGGCATGCATCTATCAAATAGAACCTAAAGCAATTATTTTAACTCAATGCTGCGATATCTTTTGTTTATTTTCATTGTGTAGAGTGGAGGTTGAACCAACAAACATTATATTAACAGTTGCATACTTTGTGCCTGGTTTCTAAAATATGAGAATAATACATTTAAAAGGCTAGCATATTTTATTAACAGCTAGATAATTTTTAAATATATTTTATACCTTGTAATCTTATCTCATTTAGCTCATGTGGTGTATAATGTGAATATCTACAAATACTACCAAAATTGCACTGTCCCCTTGCAAATTTGCTACATGGTTTCTTGATGCTTTCCTCTTTTAATACTGTTTCAGGATCTATAAAAAGATATTATTATTACTTATACAACTTTTTAATTTTATTTAAATGAATTTATGACCTTCCTCCGACCTACTATATTTTCTTAATGTGCCTACTTGTGTATCATTTAGTGATTTTAGAAATATGATGATTTCATCTTTTTTATAATTGACTTATTTAATATATTAACTTTAAATAATAAAGTTATACACAGAAATAAAACTATAAGTAAAATTGTACCTTTATATTGTTGATAATGCTCGTTAACCAGTTTTTGATGGGGAACACCTTTCATATGTGTTCTTATAATTGATATTGAAGACACCATAGTTTTATCACAATAGTCGCAATAATATCTTTTACCCATAATATAAAATGTATTTTATTTTTTATATTTACAAATAGGCAGATTTCTTTTAAATACAATTTATAGCTGATAGTTTATGTTGATAGTATATGATGATGATATATGATAGCTAGTAGTTTATGCTGATAGTATATGTTAATGATAGTTTAAATTATGCCTATTTAATTACAAACGTTTAATGTAGTAGTTTGTATGTAATGATGTTTTTTAGGATAGAAATGGTAAAATGATAGAAAATTAACAATACCAAAACATTATAATTAAATTTAATTTCTATTTCTACATTGTCAATGTCATCATGAAAGTTGACGTATCGTGCAAAAACCGTAAATATGTTATAAAAAGAATTAATTTTTTTATAAAAATGTTTCTTATACACAAATAAATATATATGAATTATTTATAAAGTATGTAAACATATTTTTTATTTTGTTTATATAGACAAAAACGAACATAGTATGGCAAGGACCATAAAATGGTGGGTAATACTTACATAATTATATTTACAAGGCTCTTACTTATCTTAATTGAGTTGAACGGAATTTTCACATAAACTCATTGTATAATTTTAATAGTTTATTATCAAACTATAATATCATACCGTAAATAAAGTCACATTCTAACATATTTTGCACTTTTATCCTCTCTCTAAGTTATTAATTACAATATAATAATTATTTATTATTTTCTCTTTAAATACACACTATATAGTAAACAATGCACAAGCGCGTGTAACTCCACAGGATGAGGCCAATTTAGATAGATTGATATTTAAGAATCTGCAAAACAATGACATGATTAACATGATTAATTTAAAAATCTTCAAAGAACTAATGAAGCAGTTATTATGTAATTAATTTAGGAAATAAAATTCATCCTAATGACAATTGTATACAAAAAAGCAATTGCTCCTTTTTTCAACTTCTTACTTTTATAAAAATTGGCAGGGCTGAGTGCAGGCTGAGAAATCTTATTGCTAAGGCACTCCGTCCTCCGCAATATTATAATAAATGATCGTTAAACATAATAATCATTTGTAGATAAACAAAAATCTATCAAATTCTCTATTATTTTAATATACACAAAATAATATTAAAATAATAGAGGGATACAACGTGATTCGTGAAGATGAAAAAAATAGTATTATCATAGAGTGTATTATACTTACTTAGGGGTAGCTAAACCGGCGGAATTCTTGTTCATCCGGCGTCCATTTCTGATAGGCTGTCCAGACGCATCGAACAATTTTGATAGAATATAAGCAGATTTATTTATCGGATTTTGTAATAAAGGTGAAAAGTAAGAAGGAATTAGGGGAAATTGTACAGGAATATAATCATCCATATGCCTGTGCCCTTTATAATTTAATGGTGTCTGTATAGGCCCAAAATTTCTTCTTGCAGGTGCAGGTGAATTTTCTACTATTCTATATATTGAACTTCCTTCATTTTGTATTACATTTGTTTTAGCTGGATTTACAAAATAGCTACGAAGTCCTTCTGGTTGATACAGCGGACCTTTTGTGGGATCCTTAGGAATGTTTGGTTGACGAATAATTTGAATATCATCATTTCCTGCAAAATTATGCTCTTTTAATACAATATAATAAAAAAAAAGTGCTATACTTAATGCCTATATTTCTAAAATTTTAATGTGTATTAATTTTTATTATAATAAATAAACAAAAAATGTTTTTACTTTCTCACCTTTCCTAACTTTAACTTGTTCATTTCGGACGGAATTACTTTGCCTACCTTCTAGAGGCTTTACTGTTCTTGAATCTACTCTGCCAGGAACTATTTCAGACATTCGTTCTCCTTTTTTATCTTCCAAGTGTGACATCATTCTCCTACTTGGTATTAAATCATCAAGCACATCCCATGACTCGTTTGACTCATCACTTGGCTTTACTGATTCAGGCTTTGTACTTCTAGATTCTTCTTCTGGTGCGTTTTTAGTTTCTATTGAAGAATCAGTTGGATTTTCTAAATATTCAGTACTGTCGTCTTCCATAACTGCGGTTACACTTTCAATGCCAATTGCTTTCTTCTCTTCTAAATGTAAAGATTGCGTACCTACTTTATTTTCAGGCTCTAAGTTACTCATAAAATTTTCATTCTTTGGTTCATTTGTTGATTCTATAGATTTACTTTCTATACCTTGGCTCTCTCTTTCTTCCAGTGCTTTTGAATAATGTTTATTATCATCAACTACTTTATCAATGTTATTTATTTTAATAATTTCACTACCGCTAATAATACTATCAACAGTTTTTGAAACTAAGCCATTTTCTTCGTCAACGTTGACTGCTACGTGGCTTAGTGGTCTGAAAACCTGAGAGTCATCTCCGACTTTGGATACGCTTACATCGCTAGCAAGGCTTACCTTCTAGAACAAAAAAAAAGGAAGACAATCTTTTATTGTTTTTATTTAATCAGCAATAAAAAGAAATGAAGCTGTGTGAGATAAGATATCCAACATATATTACTAGAAAAACCGCCACGAAATACCTTGAATTTAGGCGGAATGCGAAAAGCTTAGAACGGAGTGTCCTGACACTATGTAATATGAATATGCAACTAGAATTAATAGTTAAATTAATATAATAGAATTTAATACTCACATCAATTGGATTTGATAAGCTTGAGGCAATTAGCACGTGTATTAAAACAACACTGTTATTCATTATTGATGGGAATTAATTTGAGCATATTTGTTAATTATGTTCAGACGTTTATAGTAAAGCGCGTACTAACACAATCGTACAATGTATTTAAAGTTTTCACCCATTTCGATTGATGCTGTGTAATTCATTCGGGACGCCTGTTTACTGTAAAAACATGTTTGCGTCATATAAAATGATTTATGTACTTAATTTTTTTGCAGGATTTTTATTTCTAATCTAGATTGCGAAAGATTGAAAATGAGAAGTCGTAAATTTCAAAATACACAGTTTAATTGAAGTGTATGTAAGTAAAGTGTTAGGTGTAACACATTCTATTAATGCTGATTAATTTTTACGCATATTAGCGTTTTTCAATGACGTAACTAAATTCCGTTGATAAAATTAGTTTGATTTTACACTATGTAATTTTAATTGTAACGTATGAATCAAAGTCGCATTAAGAGATTCTGTACATTTGTGAGTTATGAACAAGGTAATTTTTTTTTGTTATAGGTAAAATCATTTTTTTAAATAAAATAATAATATTATTATTACTAAAGTATTTTTTATCCAATTTAAATATATTTTAAATACTTTTCTTAAATAGTTTTCTTATTGCAATATTAAATTGGTTTCGAATTTTTATTATTTTTATTACTGGCTTGTGAAAACGCCAAACACTTGATAGAAGAATTACTTTGATTATTGTCTTTCTATGAAAAAAGAATTATTATTGACACATTATTTTATTTTATAATTTTTCAATGTTTCTACAATTATTTAGTTATTGATTCGTATTTTTTATTCGATAAAAAACAATGGTAAGCAAATATTTTTTTATATGTTTAAATTTTAATATAATCAAATTTAGCATATGTATATACCTTGTATCTTAGTATAGGGCACGAATTACTGACGCTACATAAGAGATGTTCTACTCCTGATATCCTGATATCGTTAGGACAATTGACATTAGTTTGTATATAAAAAAAATCATCAATAATTTAATTAAATTTTTTAAAAAGGTTTTCCGATATTAAATGTTTCTACAAAAAAGAATTAAAGTGATGAGATAACAGTACCAGTAAATGACAGTGTAGTACACTTTACGGAGTAAACAGTACACACACGGACTTTTTTGGTCTGTCCGTACACTCACATATTTTGAACTACTTGAACAATTAGGACTTATTGAACTATTATATTGATTAATGACAACACGCAATACCTTCAGAATTCGGAAAGTGGGGAACCTGGTGTGTGCGGGATACAGCGTGAAGTTGATTTTATTTATTTTTTATTTAAGTATCCTAAACAGAAAAAAACACAGAAGTAAGAGAGATAGGGGAAGACCATACCTGACCTTCAGTTTTTGTGAATAACAGCAGATGAGGCGAAATTCATTCCATTATCTTTTTTAAACTTCAAATAGTTCTATCAATTTTGATCCTTTGAAACGAACGAATTTGAAGTTTAAAATATATATAGACATAAATTTGTATGTCACAAATATTTGATACTATAGGCGGGTCCTCAACCGTCGGGCGCAAGTCGTGGCAACTGGAAGAACTTAGCAAACACTCAAGAGGAGGAAGACGCCTTCGATTATGTCAAATTTAGAAATCAACCTCAGCCATCGGGGTAGGTTCCACATCTGATTTATTTTTGTTTTTGTTGTTTACGCACCAGCCTGGATATTGTAGAATAATCAGAGCGGAACTCAAGCTGCGGGATTGAGTTCTGCTATTCACCACAAGACGTCTCAAAAATTGAATAGAAAGCGGAGTACGCAGTATCCGCAAGTTGTATCCCACATATAGCAGGGTAGGCAGAGGGAACCTAGTGTTAAGACACTCCGTTTCCCACTTTACACCGAATTCTTCCAACCTAAAACCGTCGCTCCTACAGTCACAAGCTCAATAGTATTTCAATATACGAGTACATACATTATTTTAAATATTCAGGGTGGTGGGCTCCGTAGCGCACATGGTGAAGGGCGCCCTAGGCGGCGGCATCCTCGGCGGTCACGTGGCCTACATGAAAGGTGGTCTATTCATCGGCATACCTTTCAATCTGCTGTTTGGATTGTACATGACTTATTGTTTATATGTAAGTATGCCTAACTAAATAGTAAAATTTCACTTTTCTATTCCCACAGGTTCTATTCCCACTTGGAACAGATATTAATTTATTTAGCATAAACTTAACTGTTTTAACTGTCTCGCGCATGGATGTCCATATAGTATCACTACATCTATACTTCTATATTAATATCTATAAGGTAAAAAGTTTATACGTTCGCTGTGGATTGATATAATAATTATGTCAACTGACAGACGAATGCCCAGTTCCGCCTACCCGTGACCATGGAGTACTGTGAAGTGTGAAGTCTTCGAAACGTCTGCTTTCCAAAAATGGAGAATACTGATTGACATGGTTAATGCGGTTAAATCGAACCAAAGATCCATATTAATGTTGCATATTACAGATCTTGGTGTTATCAGCACAAGTGCTCTACAGAAGAACTCGAGTCACTTTTATGTCTTATCCAGACGTCGGCGAAGCGGCGATGGCGTGTTTCCCAAATCCAAAGGTCGCCAGATTTTCTAAGTTCTTCAGGTAATTAATGAACTATTTATATATACTAATTATTACTAAATATTTTTTTTCGAGAAAAAATTATATAATTTTTCAGATACTCTATAGATGCCATTATATGTATTGACTTGTTTGGTTCCTGCGCTTGTTATCAAATTATTATAGCAAAATCTATCAAGCAGCTCGTGGAGGACACCCAGGTGACGAGCATTGAAGGAAGTAATGGTAAGGGTATAATTAAACTTTTGGTACTTGCATATTAGAATTGATTATTCTTTTATTTTAGGTTTAACACAGTATAGGCAGATAAAATCTAGTGTTAAGGTACTTCGGTCCCTACTTTCCGCCTAATTTAACATTGCGCGTTAAGTACCGGAACGCTACGCTTTGTCTTGATCAGAGCAAAGAAGGAGGATACACAATTAATTTCATTCTGAATCGAACCCACAATCATTGTATTTACATTTACAGCCAATCGAGGGCACCACGACTGGCTCAGAAAATTTTGTTTCACGCTGTGTCCCGTATATAGTAAGCATACTTCATTCCCCACTCTGCCCAATATTAGGGACTTTGTGTGTTAAGGGGTTAGGCCAACCCTGGAACTCAACGCCACGCTTTGTTTTGTTATGAAAATAATATATTCCCTCGAATGGGGCAGTTTTTAATCGACGACGGCCTCTTTCTTATTTGTTTTTAGTTATTTTTTTAGTTAATAAATTATAATACAACTAATATGTTACAGGAATGCCTGATTTAAGAGTGTACTTGGCGTCTATGATAGTACCGATTATTTTGATTTGTTTGATAACTCACCTAAAATGGCTCGCGCCTTTCTCGATCGTTGCTAATATTATTATATGTAAGTTTTATTCCTTATAACTAGCGAACTGTTCTCGGCTTCGCCCGCTTTAACTTCTGAATTATTTACTTAATAAGTTAATACACTGAATTACGTTCCTGTTTTAAATTATAGGTAATGGTTGTTTGCAACTAATGGGAAAATTATCTAACACATCTCGATACCTCTATAAAAATGAGTCTTGACAGACGACGAACGACAAAGTAATCTAATAGAGTTTTTTTTTTCTATTGAAGTACGGAACCCTAAAAACTAAAAACTATCGCCTTTATTACAGTGTTCTGCATAGCATTGACCGTTTACTATGCATTCATCTTGAACCCTACGTTTTCAAACACGGTGGCTGTAACGAAGATATATAATTTTTTTGAATACGTCGGCATGTCGGTGTTCAGCATGTCCTGTTCTGGCGTGGTAATACCTATCGAGAATAATATGAAGGATCCGAGGAAATTTCCACAGGCTTTGTTCTGTGGTAAGATTTAATGGTTAAAGTTTTGAATTTTGTATGAGCGGATCCATCAGTTCAACTCATTCAGTGAATATTGGTTTTAAAATGTTTTTTAGCATAAAAAAGATAGGTATATCCTGCTCATAGCAGCCTAAGCAGAGGTAAGGGAACCTAGTATTAAGTTCGCTTCGTTACACACACTTCGCTACACTTCGTTTCCATTAACACTTCCGTGCCCTATGTTTTGCTGAATTCTCAAAGCATTGCATGATGAGTGGCGGAACTCAACGCCGCGCTTTGCCTGATTGCCAGAGCGAGGAAGTAAAAATCTTGGATATTTTATTTCCTCGTGGAAGTGGGATTCCACAACCGTCGTGTTTACAATCGCATGATTGACTTGCTGTGGCACGACGGCCTTCAAATCATTTTTACTGTAACCAAATAATAATATCTGTGCAAATACTAATCTAATAAAGTGGAAGAGTAAGTTTGTTTGTTTGTTTAAAGGCTAAGATATCAGGAACTACTGGTCTTATATGAAAACTACATTCCTCAAAAGTGGTTTAGGTATTATATATTTTTTTTGTTTTAAAAAAGCTATTTCATTTTTGGGAAGAAAAAAAAATTGTTATTGAAGGAAGGAAGAAATTCCTTCCTTCCTTTCCAGTTAAATGGACTATGAACCAGTAGTTCCTAAGATTAACGCGTTCAACCAAGCAAACTCTTTAGCTTTATAATTATAGTATAGATGTCTTAATGTCTTGATCTCTTAATTTTCTATGTTTTTATAGGAATGGCACTTATTATAATGTGCACGTTTTCGGTATCGTTCTTTGGATACGTTGCCTTTTTAGACGCTTGTGAATCTCCCATAACTGTCAACTTCCCTATGACTCTGTTAGTACATTTTTTCTTTTAATTTTCTTATTAACTATTATTTTAACACATTTTTTCATTTTTCTTTATTTTCTCTTTTATTATTCTTTATATAATAATAATAATGATCAAAGTTGCTAATACAAATAAGTATAATTTTAATTATTTGTTTTCAAAATTTCAAAAAAATTGTGATTTATTTTAAAACGTGTCTGTTATCAAAAACTACTCTTGTAAGTAGTTCAAAACAGCAATAACAGAAATTTGTAATTTTCAAGTTTCAAGACTTTTCAAGTTTCGCAATTTGAAATATTTTAGTACATATTATATTTTTGCTTTTAATTTAATTTCAGTTTCCCCAAAATATTGAAAGGTGGTATAGCTATCATGATTTACGTGACCCACGCGCTGAACTACTGGGTGCCGTTCAATTTGTGCTTCTACTACATCAAGCCGTTCCACAACCAGAACAAGATTTTGATGTGGGAGTTGATTTATAGGGCAATATTTGTTGTGATCATTGGCATCGTCGCCATTGTGTTTCCTAATATTAATGCTCTTATGGGTTTTGTAAGTTTATATTTAGATGTTGATATATTAAGTTTTAGCTATATATTTACTCCCTTTTTTTCAGCTTCGCTGTTTCCCGCATGTAGCAGGGTAGGTAGAGTGTATCTAGTGCTAAAACGTTTCGCTCTCCACTTCCCGCTAAATTTTGGTGGTAATGGGTGTTGAGTGAACACTCATTGCCACCTGGCCTCATATATATATTCTACTACTACTAAAATAATAGTGTTTTTTTCTTTTATTGAATATTGTTGTTTTCAAATTGAACATTGTAATAATTCTATTATTAAGATTGGGCAAAAGTTAGGAAGTGGAGTGTCCTTAACACTAAATTCTCTGTTTATCCTATTATAAGCGAGAAAGAGCATATATAAGCCTGGTAGTAGCATACAATTATATAATAAAAAAATCATATATTTTTCAGCTGGGAACATTTTGTCTGTCAAACATGGCGTTCATCTGGCCTAATATGATTTATTTAATGACCATATGGCAGCGACCAGGCCTCGGCAAGTACAAGTGGAGGTTGTGGAAAGGAGTGGTCCTAATCTCGATTGGTGTCTTCATCCTTATTTGCGGATCTGTCGTCAACTTCAATGAATTATTATCTGTTTTCAGATAAATAAAGTATTTTGATTCGATTTCGATTAATTTTTTGAACGTATATGACAAATTGTTTGGCTTCTTACATTTCGTCAAATTGAAGTGTTGAAGGTTTTTGTAAGTCGCTAATGTTTGCTTGTCAAATTGTAAAAGTTGAGCTTTCAGCTTACCCGTACGAACAAATTGATTTTTCTAGCTCTTTAATATCTCGTTGTTTTTTTTTTATAATTTGATTTAACTGTTGTTGGTTGTTATATTGTGATTTTTATGATTATGTTATTAAATACATGTTTTTATTTATTTTGTCTTTTTCATCTTAAATTATAATGGCAACACCATTTCTTTATGGATCGTCATTTTACTGAATTGTAAGCAAATCGGATTTTAAATTTGGAATTTATAAATTGCAATAATTTAATAGATGCATGATATTTTAAAAATTGTCGTATTAAAATGGAAAATATTTAATTATGTCTTATTTACCATGCGCGGTATGCGTGGTTTTTCATGGTCAATGGAATCTCGATCCCACTTAAATTTCTAGATATAAGGTAACCTATATGTTGTTCCAAAACCTCTTTCGAAAGAAAGCCACATAAAAATCGGTTCTGCTGTTGCAGCGATTAGCTTGGTTTGTTTGTGTTTTAGTATCGTGTAAATAACTACATGAACTTGATAAAATAAAACAATTAGTGATGTGCCTGGATCGAAAGATAAAGAAATATCTCTACAAGGAACGACTGTTGCTTTTATTTTACTTCTATTGATATATCTGACAATTAACCTTATAATTTTAATATCATGTTAAAACTTAAATAAGAAAACAATGTCGATTTTATTTGAGATAGACCAAAGAGTCTGGGACTTTTGGATATTTATTATACGAAACAGTGTGGTAAGCGACAAGTGTAAGATGAACCGCCATTACGTTGATGTTTCAGACGTAATTGTAATAATAGGTTTAAGCTTGGTACTCAATGATTTTTAGTAGGGGATTGTGATATTATCTAAAATATTGTTCTAATAATAATATATTTTGTTAATATTTACATAAATATATTAAGTAGAACCTATTAAAAAATACTTTTAGATAGTAATAAATAGGTCCGAAATTTCGAAACTCTATGTTATATAAAATTCTATGATTTCATGTAAAATTAATTTGCTTAACCCCTTAAAATTATTTCATAGAAATTTATTAATATTGAATTTTTATTTGGAACATGATGTTCTCTTCCTCAATTCCTCAATGTCTATGGATCGAAATGCCTCTGAGAGTAAACGTGATAATTGTGGATTACATTCAAACTCGTGGAAATTATTTATTTTCTTTTCTTCACTCTAATAAATAGAGCTTTACGACTCGAAATGTCTTACAAATTCAGTGGTGCGTGGGGAACGGAGTATAAGAACACTAAGTTACCTCTGTCTACTCTGCTATATACGGGGATGCTATATTAAAAAATACGGGATATAGCGTGAATATATGAATAATAATAATAACATTAAACATTTGAATATTCTCTAAGGGGCCTCTACGTGTTGGACCTGTGTCCCCACGCAAGCCTTCCGAAGGACCGGGTTCTTTTGAACCCGTGAATCTTTAAAGAGAAACATAATAATAATAATAATACGAATCACCCATGTGTCCACACACTTATTCAGAAATCACAGCTCAGTAGGAACTGGCTAACCAACATCCCCGGCTAAAATATAAATAGATTTGAACGCGTGCGTTGCTTCGTTCTAAATACCGTCCGGCGGTCGCGCTGCCCGGACTATAGAGAATTCCTATTATTAGGGATTTTTGACGAAATACGATTTTTTTGATTGGAAAGGTACCCCTTTTTGTGTGTTAATTATTTAAATATATACATATATATACATTTTAGTTGTTTGTTCAGTGAAAATGTGTGAACAGTGCGTTCAGCGGTAGTGTATGGATGTGCCTAGTGATTTTTAGTAAGTATTTTACTTATATTTTATTAGTTTCTTGCTTCGTCCACAGATAAAGTAAGCAAAGAGAATGTAGTGAAAGATTCTCTTTATATTGAGTTTACTATCAAAGATTGCGAAATATAGCGTGTGTAGTGGCGGAGTTAAACGCCACACAATTTTTATTAGGGTATTTATGAGTAATAAGCTTTATGATGACATGAATAGCCTGCGAATATTATGTCCCCTTAAAGAAGGTCTACTATAGAAAGGCATCCGTATAAATAAAACTCTTCCGTTATTAAGTGATTGAAAGACGAGGTACAAACGTTAGGTACTACTAGATATAGAAAGTTGAAATTTGGCATCTAAAAATATCTGGAAATTCTTACTATACTATTAATTACTATTTTTTTCTTAAAATCACAAAACTCAAACTAAATTTACCTTTGACCGACTATTAATTGCAATATCAAAATTAAAACATATATGACTACTGGCAAAGAAACTCAGACTTCTAAAGGAAGCTTCATTTAATATATTAGGTAGTGGTAGATAGAGTTCGGGTGCCGTAGTCTACCTATTAGATATTCATGCGGAAGTAGCAGCCTGGCGTTAAAAGATGAGAGCTAACAAGATTGAAGCTACCTTGAAACTAAATTATTTTGTTCGGCCTTCTTGAAAAAGTAATTAAGGCTTTGATTAATTATTATTATAATAAACAATAATTTAATTATTTAAAATTGGTAATTAATAATTATTGTTGTGTAGAGGCCGTCACAGCAATGCGCGAAGGTGCACAAGGGTATGACTGTGAACGTGATGGTTGTGAATTCGATTCCCACGCGATTGAATGAAATAAATAATATTTTCATTTTCTGGCTTTGGTAACGAGGCGTTGAGTTTTGCCACTCGACACAGAATGACACAAGAATTCGTCGGATGGGGGGAACGGAAATGTCTCCAGGATCGGATTGTCTTAACACTGGGAACCTAGTAGGTTTCTTACCCTACCCTGCTATGTAGGAAATACAGCGTGCAGCTGAAAAAATTGGTAAAAATCCGAACCGAACAATTCCAATATATATAAAAAGTTAATATTGAGGCGTTTCATAGTATATTTCTATGCAAAAATCTGAAAAATACAAAGCTGCTATAAAAATGTCCGATTTTTTATACATACCTATAGATTTTCGATAAGTTTAAAATATTTGGCGTTTGAAAAACATTTTAAAGCATCGCAGTAAACAAATATATTTTAAATATTTCAATATAAAAATATTGAATCATGTTTA
>JAEBDU010000107.1:409457-428720 GCA_016802625.1 Heliconius numata | reverse complement strand
GTGATAATTATTAGGTTTTTCCCTAAACGGAGAGTTGTTGATGGATGCTCTGGGCGGCGAAACGACCTTCGCTGATGTACAGGGTGATAATTTTGTACCAGCTTGCACTCTAGGTGTTGGTCAAAAGGCAAGGTAAGAGCATTTTTATAAATACATACACACATTTATGTTTTTCTGTACGTATCTGAAAATAGTAATACATATTATTTTCTTTAATTTTAGACTCTCATACGGTCAGGATGTGAATTCCTTAAAATATTTCACGACGTGCGGTCTCCAAGAAGGCTACGAACCATTTTGTGTGTAAGTAGTAATAATTCTTCACAATATTATTATATAATAATAGCTCTAAAATAACGCTAGTCATGGCCCCCAATCTCCACTCATCAGTTCAACCCCCACTCTAGGAATGAAATATTTAATATTTTAATTTCTTTATACTGGTGTCTCCACATTACTTTTTGCCGCGCTGTGCCTCTGTATAGTTTCGCCAGTTGAAAAAAAATTAAATTAGCATTTACGGAGCAGAATGAGAACGTAGAAGTTTGATAAACGATAACTTCCGAATATGTCAAGAGTGCAAGGATTCAAATCCCGCCACTATTTTACATGTTACAATTATATACCTAAATATATTAAGTATTACATACTTTGTCCATAATACTTAGAATATTTAATGCATATTGTTGAATATTTTCCAGGAACATGAAACGTGACGTCACACATTGGTACACCAAAGACCAGCCGATATTTGAGAACACAGACGAAATGGCCGACACTAGGATAGATGTTACAAGGATACCTGCTGGTTCAGGTAAGTTGTTTATATTGATTTATAGTAAATACATATACATACATAACTGTACAAACTGTAATAACTGTAATAATAATAGTATAAAAAATATATAATTTTACATATTTGGTTTATACAAAAAAAATCAAGATCTACTATTTACCAGTGCATCCTATGTATTATAAAAAATACTGAGATAGATTTGGTATTAGTGTGACAGAGTAAAAGCATCAACCTTCTATGCTTTACATATACAAATTCCTATATATTTTTCTTTATTTTAGATACACCTCCATGCTTAAAGATTTCTCACAACACATTTGAAACGATGGAGAAAGCTAACTGGGAGTTCCTTCGGCTTTCCCTACCAGTTATATGTCAATCGGAGTTTATAGAGTAAGTGTTTATCGTCCATTTTCATTAACTCAAAGACCTAAGATTACTTTTTTTTCATAAAATGGAATTTGTTGGGGCTCTTCCAAAAAGAGCCGGAATATAGCTTCCCGTTGGTCTGACGTTAGCTAGTAGCAGGAGTGTGGAATTCTAAGATTACTGCAATTTTGAAACGTATAAAAAATAAAATACATATTTCAGTGAGCAAGAAAAAGCTCGTCGTTGGGTGGAGATCAAAGAACGCCAACAAATTCTAATGAAGGAAGCCACTGAAGCCCAAATGCCGGCGCATATTGATCAGATCATGAGGAGTGGGTTCACTATGAATGATATTAAAGGTAGAGTAAAATAATATCTAGTGATACATTTTAGTTTTGACTTCACAACTGCGCCATGATGAAGTCTTTCTTCATCATTCTTCTAGTTTACATAGTAACTTGTACAAATATTGTGAAATTGAGTTACGGAAGTACCTTAAACAGTATTTTGTAAACTTAATTTAAAATAATGAGATTACTTTATCTGAGTTTTTATTTATAACCAACTATGTTAATAAATCTATGCCTTGTATATATTACTTAGTGATATACTTTTTGAACTTCCAATTTCAACCCCTAAATGTAGCTTATTTGCACCCCTGTGTGACCCCTATATTTTCCAACCCCTAAGGTCTGCACTATGACGAAAATCAAGAAGAAATGCCGACATCAAAAGTTAAAAAACAACCGCCACGACCTCCCCGAAAAGGTTCTATCCCTCGAGGGGTTACGATACAGAATTACAATTTGCAACCAGGTTTTGTAGCTTTAAGCTCCATAATAACCTGTACTTCTTTCTATTCTTCCTTAACAATATGCTTTTAATATTTCTCGAGGCAATTTTTGGTTTAGAGATTTTTATAACTTAGGAGAAACATAATCTTTAAAAGAAAAATGACTATATTAATATGACTTAGTGCCGAATTATTGTTTTTCAAATATTTTATTTGTTATATTTTAATTTACAAAAATCCAACTCAACCAAATGATGCCAAGAATTTTCTAACTATTTCTTATTCTTTATTAGAACCAACAATGAAACGTTGGATTCTAATAACATTCCAGTCATATTAACTGACCATATTATCGGTACTACCTAAATTAAAACATTAACAAAGCCTGTTATATTACACGTTATATACTTTTCATTGCGGATTAAATTGTAAAAAAATATGTTATAATTGATTATTTCATTTTAGGTCCAGTAAACGGTATGCATCGATCGACAAGTGAAGCGGAAATGGCAAAATATGAACTAGGCGTACAAAATCTGCAAGAAGATAAGAAAGCTGATAAGAGAGGGAGATCTCCTTTCAAGTAAAATTTAATATAAAATTTAAGAAAAATTTAATATTAATTTTAAAAATAATTTTGTTAGTTCATGAAATCTTACTTACCTTACATTACTGACACCTTCTATAATAAGCCTCAATTCAATTTCCGCAGATTTTTCCGAAGCAAACGTGGCGAGAGCGGCGATCGTGGAAAATCGCGTAAATCCAAAACACCAGATCCGTTCAGCGATACGGAAGTGTCTCCCGAACGCGGCATGAGACGACCTAATCCACAGATAAGGGTATCTCAGGTGATTGAAATTAATAACTTTTGATATTCCTATAGAATTTGTTAGAATGGAAGGCTAAATATAGTAAGTTATTTATTTAATATAATAATGTTCTATTGTTTAATACTTTTTCATATAATGAAAAAAGTTTTTGACATTTTTGTAACTCTGATGGATTTTTAATAATAATAATAAGTAACTTACATATTTTAGTAGACCATTTGGAATTATTTTTCAATTTGTTTGCATTTTTTAGTTTGTAACTAGTAATTTTGTTTTTATTTTAATATTTTGAATATTTTGTTACACCTGAATGAATCCTTTCATTTATTTATTAAGTGCCCTTTTAAAATATAATTTTATTTTTTTATTAATTCAAAGCATTTGCATTAAAACAAGCCCTAATTGAAATTAAAACTGCATTTTGTTTTGAATATTTACTTTAATAATATTTTTTTCTAAGGCGAATCAAAGGTATAACACGCAAGCTAGGCCTAGTAGGCCCAATTTGTACGGAAGCCAAGGTGGCTTAAATGTAAGTTTGTCGTTGAATTTTGCCTAAATTGTCTTGGACTACTCTGTTTTACTGCTTCTTTTTTATTTTTTTAAATCTAAACATACTTCTAACATTTCTTCTTATTTTTTACTGTACGATTTCTATGTGTAACTTTCTAATGTATTTTTATAGTGTATCTGTAGGTTAATATTCTTGCTTCATAAAAAACTACGAAAAGAAATATTTTTATAATTCAACGGGACAATTATAAAGTATGAACAATACTCGATGCATTGAGCAAAAATTGCAATATTAACGCATTAGAATCTGTAGCTTTTAAAACAACTTCTATACGCCTATTTGAAACTGACACACTATTAGTGCTAGTTATAGGTCTTAGCCTACCTAATTTTCCAGCTTTACTGTAGGCTTTAGGTGTTTTCATAGAATACTAAGTTTTATGATTCTAAAGACTTTTAGGACTATTCTTTTATCTTTAAGCAGCTCTCTTCAGGTGGAAATAGCCCAGATGTTCCACTGCGCCGTACTGCGTTTACGCAACTTAATACTATTACTTAAATTGTGTCACACTGTGTCACGAAGAAAAATGCTTTAAAAATACAATTTTCTAAAACAAAAGTTTTTAAATTCCTTCACAGACTAACTTAGCGGTAACGACACCGACTCAAGAGCGTAAACAAATGACGGCAGGCACCCTACAAGCAGCTGCTACGGAGACGGTCGGCAACGAGATATTCGATGCGGATTGCTTGAAGCTCATCAATGAGTACTTCTATGGAGTTAGGTAATTATTTCGTCATTAAGGAATAGGATTTTAACATAAACTTTTGTCTCTTTTCTGTAGTCCTTTACCATGATATAGAAATGATTATTAAATCTAGTTTTAGCCTTTTTCCTGATGGTATGTTATATAGACTTCGTGAACATGTCACATCAGTCACAGTTTTTTGAAAAAGATTTTTTTTGTTTTTCTCTTGTACATAGCAGTTAAGTAGGGGGAACCTAGTATTGTACACATCATCTAATATTGGAGATAATGTGTACTGGGCATTACAACGCCGCGCCGTATTTTTTTCTAAGCTCAGAATTCAAATAATTATTCTTCCTGAGTGGGAATCAAATCCTCGACCGTCGTGTTTAAAGTAACCGAAACTTGTCCCACGACCATTTCAATTATTTATGTATTAATATTTTTAGATATAGATAATTTTTTTCAGTGTAATATACATTTAATTATATTTTTTTCAGGATTTTCCCCGGTCAAGATCCAACCCATGTATACATAGGATGGGTGACCACACAGTACCATTTGCATTCAAAGGACTTCAATCAGAACAAAGTGACTAAATCATCTGTTATCATCACTGATGATTACGATCGGGTTATTGAAAGGTTTGTTTTGTTTTATATTATTTATTTTGTTGAAAAAATATATGATTTTTTTTCAAATTATGATTTTTTTTTTTTTATTTATTATACTTTATATATGTGCTTTAAAAAAATTATATGTATGTAGTTAATAAAATGTATATTTTGTATATTAATAATTGCTTCCATTAGTTAGGGAAAACTTTTTTGAGTGAGTGAAGCATACAAAATTAAGACTTACGTGACATCACATTACAATTATTAGATAGTATCCACTTATTGTCTTATTTTTTAATTTAAATCTTTATTTTAAGTGTAAACCGTCAATCCTGCTACATGGTTCGCGCAGATGAGCTATACAATGAAGTAATGGCAGAAGCAACAGCTAAAGGAGCGTCCCAAGGCATGTTTATAGGATGCTCTGTAGATACTTCCACTGGTACTGTTGCTTTTACTTGTGAGGGGAAAGAAAATAGCATCAAGTTTAAGGTAAGCTGGTAAAATGGTCACTTCAGCTGGATTTCTTTTAAAATGTTTTAAACATTACGAGAAAGTTTAAATAATCATCAATAATTTTTATTAATTAAAAACATCTGCTGAAATTTTCGTCCGCTCTTTTAGATGGAACCAGAAACCAAGCTCTTCCCAGCAATCTTCGTAGAGGCAACTTCCAAGGAAATCCTACAAATAGAACTAGGGAGATCTTCCACCAGTTTGCCATTAAGTGCTGCAGTATTACCCACTAGTGATAAACACGTTAACCCTCAGTTCCCGCCAAGGTTGAAAATACAGTGTTTAAAACCGCATCAGTGGGCTAGGGTAGGGAACATTTAATTTAATATATATATTTATTTTTACTGATAATTTAAAAATATATTTAAAAGGAACAGAACGAGGAGACGGTAAATAGAAAATACTGTTTGAAATTGGTGTGTCTTCGATTTAATTCTTTGGTTACCTTTATTTCCACTAATGAATTATCTTAAAAATTTTAAACATAGTAATTTTCTTTGCTTGTAAGCCAGCATTGGCAATGATTTGGAAGAAATAATGATATTCGTATTAACAAAGTATAATATAAAAATGTAGCAGAGTATACTGAAATATACAGAAATATACTGGGTTAGACTAACTACTTCTTAGATAAATAACATTAATATTTTTTCTTATAACGTATTATATTTTATTAAATTTCAGGTACCAAATCAATTCCTACAAGTGCACGCGTTAAAACTCTCTGACATCCGAGGATGGTCCATGCTCTGTGAAGATGCTGTGTCCATGTTGGCTTTACATATACCTGGTGATTATATCATATTGGATAGTTTCTGACTCTGCAAGCGATGGTTGTGGTTTCGATTTTCACTCGAGGAAATGCTCTCGTTTACTATGTATATATACGAGTACTGGCGTTGTCATTCGACATGCAATATTTAAAATTTGAATGGAATGTGGCGATATTATTTTAGTAGGCATTTTTATAATACTAATTAAATCAGATAATATAACCAGTTAAAATTTTGAAATTATCTGGTCATTTAGGGCAGTTTGTAATTTAATGACTATCAGTAAATATTTTATACACTACATAAATAAAAAAATATTAATATATATCCCAAAAGAATGATGAATTTACATTTGTATTTGTCATTACTTATTTTATGTTTATTTTTCAGAGGAGGACAGATGTATCGATATTCTGGAATTGATCGAGATGGATAAATTGTTAAGTTTCCATTCTCATACACTCACATTGTATGCGGCGCTTTGTTACCAAAGTAATTATAGGTAAGGAAAATCATAATTATTTATAAAAAAATATTTAAATAAAACAAATATTACTTAACCTTCGAAATGGTATAAAATATTTAAATATTGTTACAATTAATAAAAACTAAACTATAGGAACATTATATTTTCCAAGATAGAGTACCCCCTAAAGGTATATAGTGAGAATAAATCTCTATTTTTCTTCATATTCATTGAATTATCCAATCCTATTCTTTTGCCATTTTATATTTCATACATATCATATTTTCCTTAATGCAAAAAAACTGCATACTTACGACTAGACGTATAAACATAATTTCTGTGTTCTTTAAAAGAGTCAAACATACACAAGTTAACAATTAAATTACAATAACATAAAAATATATGTATAATTAATAAAATATGAAAAAAATAAGTTCTAGTAATATATCTCTTTTCAGGGCCGCACACGCACTATGCCAGCATGTTGACCAAAAACAACTTTTGTACGCCATCCAGTCTCAGTACATGTCGGGTCCGTTACGTCAAGGCTTCTACGATTTACTGATTGCCTTGCATTTGGAATCTCATGCAACTACTATGTAAGTATATCTTCACCTTAAAGGTCGGCAACGCACCTGTAGCTCCTCTGGTGTTGCACGAGGTCGTGGGCGGCGGTGATCATTTACCATCAGGTGACCCGAACGCTCGTTTACCTTGCCCTTTTTCCATAAAAAAAATGTATATGAAATTGTTATTTTGACTTAGACTTGTAATTCACTTTTCTACTAAACACGTTAAGATTGAAAGGTAAAAGTAAAGCAAATCTGAATTTAAACATCCTAAAATCTAATAAATTAAAATTGTTTTCTTTCCAGGGAGGCGTGTAAAAATGAATTCGTCATCCCCTTAGGTCCTGAGCTCAAATCGTTGTATGAAGACACTGAAATGAGACACAGTTTGAGATCACTTCAAACTGAAAGTGTTATACCGCAAATGAAAATGACTGACATAGCGTGAGTATCCATTTTAATGGAATTTTTTAGGACTTTTTTTTCAAAGAACCAAGTGCTAAGCCTAGCCGTTGCCCATCCATTTTCCAATTATTACACATATTACGTATTGAGTGGTGGAACTTAACACCGCGTATTGTCTTAATACAATCTAATTTTATTATTATTGCAGTGAAAGTATAACAGAAATCGGCAATCTGTACTCTCCATACTTCCCACTAGAAGTTGTAAGGGAGTTCGTGATGCAAGCGTTGGCTGAAGCGGTGGAAACTAACCAAGTGCATAATAGGGATCCTGTCGGTGGTAGCAATGAGAATTTGTTTTTGTAAGTTTATTTTGTTTTTTATCCATATATATTATCATTAATCAGTCTATATAGAGTATGATTGTTAAAATTTATTTTTTCTTTAAAAATATTTTATTACTTTGTGCTATTTTCTCTTTCATATTATAGTTTTTTTTTTGTATAATACCATAAATATTTCTAATAATTTCCAGGCCACTAATAAAGCTTGTAGACCGTCTTTTACTAGTTGGAATGATGCGAGATGAAGATGTTGAAAAATTGTTAATTATGATCAACCCCGAGACCTGGGATTCTACTTTTGATAAAGGCTAGTATGGATTAAAAGAATATCATGTATTTGCTATTGTCCCAGCTATTTTCAGAATATATGTAATAATAAAAAGATTTAAAGTAGCCATAATGGCTATTGTCATAGATAAAAGCCTTGTAGTTGTATTCTATTATTATGTATAATTTTTATATGTCCCTATTATTATAATTTTTTTTTAATTATAAACAAATTGCAGAAGGAAAAGACGAGCACAGGAAAGGTTTACTCCACATGAAAATGGCGGAAGGTGCTAAATTACAGATGTGTTACTTGCTACAGCATCTCAATGATATACAACTGAGACACAGAGTAGAATTTATAATAGCTTTCGCCCACGACTTTGTGGGTGATCTGCAAACTGATCAGTTGAGGTTGGTTAAACTGTGTTCATTATTAATAACGCATGTAAAGTTAGTTTATAGTGTTTTAAATTGCTGTTTAAATATTTTTTTATTTAATATCCATACCTATATTATAAATTCGAAAGTAACTCTGTCTGTCTGTCTGTCTGTCTGTCTTTTACGCAATCAGGGCCAAACCATTAATTTAATTGTGATAAAATACTCATGTAGACATACTTGAGGGTCTCGGGATGAACATAGGATACTGTTTTTTCTCATATTTATCATATTTTCGATATATACCAATATATTAAAATACTTATTAATTTGACATGCAATTTATTCCGCCATGTTTATAACAACCGCCGTTGCTAAGCAACGATTTGCAAAGTTTGTTGTTAAAAAACGTCACCCAAAATGAGCTTGCTTAACGCATCTCTCTATTGAAAACTGAAAATAATTTCATAAATATATTTCATAAATATTCGTATAGTTCAAGCGGGCGTAGCCGCGTTCGGGTCCACTAGTTATAATATACAAGCAATTGCTTGTTCAAACTTTGTTACCTACATATATTTTTTTATGCACAGATTCAAAATGTCTTTTTTTTTATGTAAAACAATTTTATTATCGTGCAGTGGTGCAATTAATAGAATTTACTTTACTATTTAGAAGATGGTACTTTATTTGATTTACATTCTCTTCCCTTTTTCAATGTTAAGAAATTAAACTTCTAATTTAATTGTATAATCGTATTCATCCTGCAAATTGAGAAGTAATCGTCTCGCAAAAATGGTTAAGTTCAAGAACGAAATTTATGTCCACTTTAATATATTCACTTATTCGTATTTGTTCATATTTTTAGACGTTATACGGAAATCAAGCAATCTGATTTGCCAAGTGCAGTCGCCGCTAAGAAGACAAAGGAGTTCCGTTGTCCGCCAAGGGAACAGATGAACGCCATACTTAGTACGTTTCGTTTATTTTTTTCAATATATATATATATATGTTGCGACCGTACATTTTCATTTACAACACGAACACGTAACACCTTAAAGAATCGGTGGAAAGTGGAGACTGGAGGTGTCTTAATGGGGACGGAGTGTCTTAACACCAGGTTCCCAGGTTCCCTTTGCCTATTATGCTATATCCAGAGTAAACCTAATAAAAAAAGTTTTTATTACGACTATCCCCGCATATAGTAGAACGTTCTCTACATTCTACATAATTTTCCAAATATTTCATGTTCATTGACGGATGACGCATTTAACTATTTAATACGTAATTCCCCAGGTTTCAAACATTTAGAAGACGACGATCCAGAGAATAGTCCGTGCGGTGAAGAACTTATTACTAGAATGAACGAATTTCATGAAAATTTAATGACACATGTATCTTTGAATGCTCTACAGGAACCCGATGGCGACGTTAGTATTTATTTACATCTTATAATAAATTAAATATTATCTTAAATTAAAATTAGAGTGTAGATGCATTCCTCTTACACACAGTAAGGTCAACGAGTTGTGGTCGCCCTGAAGTTAGGTAGATGATGGATGTATTATTTCATTCCCCTGAGCGAGAATCAAAGCGACAACTGTCATGATTACAGTGGCACGCTTGTGCGCCACGATAGTCTTTGATTTTGTTAAAATAATAGAGTATTTTTTTTTATTTTAGGAATCATCAGAGCCCGAAGCTAAGCCAGGTGCGATGGGCAAACTTTACAATATAATTAATACTGTAAAGGAGCTGGAAGAAGAGCAAAAGGTAAAAAAATTCAATGATTTTTTAATCAAAATAAAATAAATTCATAACACTAGGTGGTTAACCTGCTATATCTGAAGCTATCAAATATAAAAATGTAACACACATAATAATTAAAATAACAGGCACTTGAAGAGCCCGCAAAGAAGTCACCAGAAGAGAAATTCCGTAAAGTTCTCATACAAACAATAGTGACTTGGGCGGAGGAGTCGCAGATAGAAACACCTAAACTTGTAAGGGAAATGTTTAGGTAAGAATAATTAAGATATAATGTCATTTTTATTTGTCAAAATGTGTAAAAAAAAAAAGTATTTTTATATATTCATCACCATATAAAACGGATTTTAAACAAAAATAAAAATTCCAGTCTACTCGTCCGTCAATACGACGCGGTAGGAGAATTAATACGTGCCTTAGAAAAGACATACGTAATCAACGCTAAAACAAAACAAGATGTCGCCGAAATGTGGGTCGGCCTCAGTCAGATTAGAGCATTGCTGCCCGTACAGATGAGTCAAGAAGAAGAGGAGCTGATGAGGAAGAGGTTATGGTAAGCTCCGCCCGCTTAAACTCATTTTTATATTACAGCCAAATTATATAAAATCTTTGCTGCATAGTTTCAATTCAGTAATTTTTGCGTGAATGTAGAAGAATCATCATCCTAATAAACTTTCAGACTTAAAGTATCATTTAAATCAAAGTCATCGCATATTACAATATTAAAATTATAAAACAATAATTAAACATATTGTACTTTAATATTATTTTATTTTAGGAAACTGGTGAACAATCACACATTCTTCCAGCATCCAGATCTAATAAGGTGATAATTGAGTTTAATATTATTTTTATTTTTACCAACGACCTTAGTTTGAAACGGTGATTATACTACACTATATATAGTGCACTAGGTTAAGTTACTACAGTGGCTTATGTCCAGCAGTGTGCCTGCATAAGGCAGGGAATCATCCCAGGAGTATCAGACCGTGGGAT
Organism: Heliconius numata; assembly: GCA_016802625.1. NCBI lineage: Eukaryota > Metazoa > Arthropoda > Insecta > Lepidoptera > Nymphalidae > Heliconius > Heliconius numata. The sequence goes on along the minus strand of JAEBDU010000107.1, from coordinate 417,567 downwards.
CAGGACCGTCCGCTGGGAGTCATCAGACCATAATGGTTTTTCATTTTTACTGTACAAATTAAACAAATTTTACCCGCACATAGCAGGGTAGATGGGGGAACTTAGTGTTCAGACACTCCGTTCCCGTTAAGACACTTCTTGTCCCCACTTTCCACCGAGTTCAATGATACCGAGATGACTTGCATTGCGTGTTGAGTTGCAGAGCAGTACAGAGCTGAATGCCACGCTTTGCTATTTCAGATCGAGGAAATGAAATTATGAAATATTTCATTCTTTCGAGGGAGTATCGAACCTACAACCGTCGCGCTTACAGTCGCACGTTTGTACCCCTACGCCACGAAAGCCTCATTAAATTTATTTACATATAGATTAAAAGTTAATATCCATTTCATTCAGAGTGCTCCGCGTCCACGAGAACGTGATGGCGGTGATGATGAACACCCTGGGGCGGCGAGCGCAGGCGCAGTCCGACGCGCCCGCCGCCACGCCGCCCACCGCCGAGGACAAAGAGAAGGTGTTTATATTACATTTATTTCTAATTTTTTCATCAAAATTTTAAGAAAACTAATAAAAATTGGAAAGTTTAGGGGAATTCCTACTCGTGTCTCATGGGTTTCTCGTTCCCATGAGTATTTGAGTTCGTTATCTTTATACACGTTTTCTTAAAATACTTTTTTATTTTTACTGTGTAATGAAAAACTGTTAAAAATATACTTTAGTTCGAAATATATATCGTATAACATGTAATAAATACAATATGTTATACAATATTCATAATTAAAAAACTAATATGTGCTCAATTACAGGATACCTCACACGAAATGGTGGTAGCTTGTTGCCGTTTCCTCTGCTATTTCTGCAGAACAGGTCGACAGAACCAGAAGGCTATGTTCGATCACTTTGACTTTTTATTGGAAAACTCTAATATTCTTCTATCACGACCTTCTTTGAGAGGATCTACTCCTTTGGACGTTGCTTATTCGAGTTTGATGGAAAATACTGAATTAGCATTGGCGTTGAGGTTTGTACATTGGAACAAATGGATATTTAATATTTTCATTTGGAGAGTGGAGGGACAAATTAATAGTCTATTCATTTTTGTATTTACAGAGAACACTATTTAGAAAAGATAGCAGTATATCTTTCTCGTTGCGGGTTACAAAGCAACTCTGAGTTGATAGAGAAAGGCTATCCCGATTTGGGCTGGGATCCGGTGGAGGGCGAACGATACTTGGACTTCCTGAGATTTTGTGTTTGGGTATGATTTTATATTTATAATTTTTTTGTTTCAATCATATTCATTTATTGCCTTTTTCTTTTACTTTGTTAATTTCAGTCTTTATATTTCTCGTTTATATAAAGGGTTATTTAACATTAATTATGGCTTCATTTATCCAAAAGGTATTGTGAATCAAATTAATTTGTCTAAAGCGCTTTGAATTACCACAATAAACAACATAAACTTACATACATTTCATCACCCAACAGGTAAACGGCGAAAGCGTAGAAGAAAACGCCAACTTAGTAATACGTCTCCTAATCCGTCGTCCGGAGTGCCTCGGACCAGCTCTGAGGGGGGAGGGCGAGGGTTTGTTAAAGGCAATAGTCGATGCTAATAAGATGAGTGAAAGGATCGCCGATCGAAGGAAACTGAGGGAAATGGAACAGGAGGGTGATATTTCTGTGAGTTTATTTTTCATTTTAATAAAATATACGGTATTTCCCTTTTTTCATATAAAAAATTCTAAAAAATATCTCATTTCCACAGTTCAGCCATCCCCTCCCGCAATCAGATGATGATGAGGACTATATAGACACCGGCGCCGCCATATTGAACTTCTACTGTACCCTTGTGGACTTATTGGGAAGATGTGCACCAGATGCAGCTGTTATAGCTGTGGTATGTATTAATAATTTTATATTAATATTGTAAAGCTCTGAAAAGTTTTTGTTAACGGCGTTAACCTCAGGAAATACTGGTTAGAATACATTTTTTTGCGTCGGATTGTAATTTTTTTGAGAAACGCTACTTAAGATATGTAAATGCGGTATGATATCGGCAGATATAAAAATACAATAAATTAATGAATATTTACAAGTTCGCCCTATAATATAAAACTACAAGCAAAATCTTTTTATAATTTTACTTATTTTATGCAATTTATTCCAGGGTAAGAATGAATCTCTAAGAGCAAGAGCAATTCTACGTTCTTTGGTGCCATTGGAAGACTTACAAGGAGTTCTAAGTTTACGTTTTACTCTCAATAACCCAGCTGCTGGTGAAGAAAGACCCAAATCTGGTAAGGAAATATTATTTTTTTATTTGAAATACATAATGTTTTATCATTCGATAATAAGAAATAAAAGATGATTATAAATCATTGGTCAGGTTGTTACAAAAATTTTCCTTTGTTGACGTAGTGTCTAAATTTTTTTTTTATTTTATTAAAAATATTCTTCTCTATATGAAGTTATTATATTAATATTATTATTATTCCATTTATTGGAAAGTAGTTAAAAAAAATATTTCAATACTGTGCTATAAACGGCTATAAATTTCTTTTACAGATATGCCTTCCGGTTTGATTCCCGGTCACAAGCAAAGCGTCGGTTTGTTCCTGGAGAGAGTGTATGGTATCGAAACTCAGGAACTGTTTTACAGAATTCTTGAAGAGGCCTTTTTGCCAGATTTGAGAGCTGCAACTATGCTTGATAGGGTAAGTATTATTTCTATTTTTACTGAAGAAGTAGAAGTTACTGAAGTAGTATAAAAAATCCTGATTACAGTTGTTACCACTTAAGTTTTTTTTCTTATATCCTTTATAAGAAAAGTATTGTTCACTTTCTGTCTAGCACCTAGTAAAGACAGACCATTTCCTGTTTCTATGCAGTTTCAAAACTGAGCTTTGATTAAACTAAACGTCTCCTAGTGGAAATCGAATCCACTACTATCCAATGTACCACTAAAACCTCTCAATATTATTTAAATATAAATATTTCCAGAACGACGGCTGTGAATCTGACATGGCGTTATCAATGAACAGATACATTGGCAACTCCATATTACCTCTTCTCATCAAACACGCCAACTTCTATAACGAGGCGGAGAACTACGCTAGCTTGTTGGACGCTACTTTGCACACTGTTTATAGGTAAATATGTCTATGAGGTTTTTATATTTATTTCCGTAGAATTTCTCCGGAATGAAGACAGAATGTAGTGAAGCTTCGTTCTCTTCATGTTGAATAAAACATTAAAACTTCAAAATAATAACTTCAATAATTGTGAATTACTGAAAATTGTCATGTTACAATCTTGTAGGTAATCTATAATAATTTAAATCTTAATTATAATCTTATGTTCTATGATTATTGAAGTTACATCAACTTCAATTAAATGTACCATTTATTTTTTCCTATAACCTTTTTAATGAAAGAGCAGCTTTATGCTTTTGCCCGGATGGCAAGAAGAAATCTAGCTACTTTCTCCAATTACCGCCAAAATTTAGAGTAGTGTTGCCTAATTGATGAATATTGAATAATTTTAACATATATATTTCAGATTATCCAAAAACCGTATGTTAACTAAGGGTCAGCGTGAAGCAGTATCAGATTTTCTAGTAGCTCTGACTGCAGCCATGCAACCCTCTATGTTGTTGAAGTTACTGAGAAAACTCACTGTTGACGTATCCAGATTGTCTGAATATACTACTGTTGCTTTGCGGGTGAGTGGAATTCATATTAATTAGACCTAAAACAGTTTTGGGAATATTAAGACTCTAATATTGTTATTGAATACGAATATATGAGATGAAACGTATTTAAAGTAAATAAAACGGACTCTTGTTATATTATAGCAAAGATGATGATGACTTTCTCCACATTTGCTTCTTACCATAGAAATAAAATATAATAAGACAAAAAGTATATTATTAAAATATATAATAATCTTTTTGTCCTAAACTATAATAAGACTACTTATAACTTTTTTTATCCCCCCTTAGCTCTTAACCCTCCACTACGAGCGTTGCGCGAAGTACTACGGCAGTACTAGCGGGCAAGGCGTGTACGGGGCGTCTTCAGATGAGGAGAAACGACTCACTATGATGCTATTCTCTAATATATTCGACTCTCTCAGCAAGATGGATTATGAGCCAGAGCTATTTGGGAAAGCTTTGCCTTGTTTGATTGCTATTGGTGAGTTTTTTGACATAATAATTTTTATAGATATAGAGATATTTATGGTAATAATTAAAAAAATGAATTGGTTTTTGACATTCACAGGTTGTGCCTTACCGCCTGATTACTCCTTGTCGAAGAATTATGACGACGAGTTTTACGGAAAAGAAACTCAATCTACAGGTAATATAAGCGCATTAAAATTTAATTACCAAGAAATTTCTTAAAACATAACTTTAATTTGGAATTTGAAACCTCAACTCTTTACAAATGTAATGTAATAACATTTTAAAAATATGAAAAATTTCTCTCTAGAGTTAATAATCCTGTCCTATCTTATATTATATAATGTATCATAATATAAATATTAAAGGAAGCGATTTATGAGGAAAGATGTTTGTTTCCCGCAAAACCTTCTGAACCGATTTAGACGAAACTTTACAGTAATATAGCTAATAAGTAAAGATTTTTATAATCTTATTGTATTATAACAATAAGTTTAAGCTGGCGAAGTCGCCTTTGGATCGCAAGTAAATTCCTAATCTGATACAAAATTAAAAATAATAATAATATTTAAATAAATATATTGTTTTTAATTCAGCAGGAGCAGACAACCCCCAGTACGATCCTCAACCTATTAATACATCGTCGGTGGCACTCAATAACGATCTTAACACCATAGTGCAGAAGTTCAGCGAACACTATCATGATGCTTGGGCCTCTAGGTGACTAGATTTTTTAGTTTTTGAAGATGTACTAAAAATATATCCGTAAATTATTTTGCTTAAGCTTATATATTGTAAAATAAAGTGTGACCGTAAACGCGGCGGTTGTAGGTTCAATTCCGACTCAGTGTAATGTATTATTTTAATTTCTTTTTCTGTTAACAAGAAAAAGGCCAGAATTGAGATCTGCACAATGTCTCGAAAATTTGATAATACTCGGAGACTTTCTAAATTTCTACCCAGCGTGAAACTAAAAAAATATATTTTGCAAAATTGTTAAATTTCCTGTTCAAACCATTAGTGCTCTCTCAATAATCAAATTGCTTACAACTAGAAAGCTAATACATACAAATTACTTAAACAACATTTTAAATTATTATTTGTCTAACGCAATTAAAAATACTTGTTTTAGGAAAATAGAAAATGGTTGGGTATACGGTGAATCGTGGTCAGACAGCCAAAAGAGTCATCCACGACTCAAACCTTACAACATGCTTAACGACTACGTAAGTAAAATACCTCAAGGAAAAGAGTTTAATTGAATATTACATCATTTTTGAAGTCTCAATTTTATCCGAAGGTTCTAATAAATGGATTTAAGAATACACAGTTGTTAATAAATAATTTAGTGATATTTTCTAATTTAAGCATGATTTTAACAGAAGTGGTCAAGACATTGGGGGTTAAAAAAATTAAAACTTTGATTATTACATCAGCCTTTCGACTCCCACTGTTTACTTAACTTAACTTTTATGTACTTTATCTAAGATTTCATAATTTCTTAGGAAAAAGAGCGCTACAAGGAGCCTGTACGTGAATCCCTCAAAGCACTTCTGGCTATCGGATGGTCGGTGGAACATTCAGAAGTCGATATTCCAAGCACCAACCGTAGTTCTATGAGAAGACAATCCAAATCTGGCATTGTAAGTATTGATGTTTAGCGTCACGCTATATTTCACATCTAGCAGGATAGGCAACCCCTCGTAACATTTAGTTTTCGTGTTGAGTGGCGGACCTCTTCGCCGCATATTATCTTGGTCCCAGAGCGAAGAAATTAAAATAAAATAAAATTAATAATGAATTCCCCGATTGGTAATCCAACCCAGAACCACTGCGCTTACATTCAGTAATATGTAGTTGCACAACAACAGTGTAAGTATCTTACTTTATTTTTTCTTTTTTTCAAAATGTGATTAACATTATTTTTTGTTTTTGAGATAAATCTATATTATTTTCTATTTTTTTTTAAATAAAACTATACACATTTATATTACGGTTTTAACTGATGTATAAAATTGTACTATACACTAAATTATAGACTAATACATTATTTTAGTTTATTATTTAAAAAAACTTTTTCAAAAAGTGATTAACATTTTTTATCTGTTTATTTTTATATGTATTGATTTTGGAACAACTTTTTTTAGTCTATGTCTTATTCTTCCTTTTTTATTTAAAATTATGTTTTAATATGGTTATTTCAATTTTCATGCCAGCACGAGGAGGAAATGGTAATAATCCTTGATTCTATTTAGATGAATGCTTATTATGAATTATATAAGTATTTTATACTAACCTAATATACTTTCGCTTATAAAGTCCGTTGAAAGGGACTACTTGCATGACAAGTAAAGACTTTGTTTTAGAATAATTTACTTCGCTAAATAAATATAGATTAAAATATATTTACTGTGTTTATTAAAATTTCATGAAGATGAAATTTAAAACTCAAAGAAATGAAACGTAAAGAATAAAATCCGCTACATTTATGTTATTATATAAAATATTAAGAATATTTTATTATGTATTTTTATAAATTTTCATAATTAGTTACATTTTTTATCTGCTGCTATAAGCGTGCACCAGATATATTCGTAAGTGGGAAACTATTTATTTATTTTTAAAGTACTATTCCTCACTTAATAAGATAAAATTATTTTTTCACAACAACTTATTTTTTGAACAACCTAAATAATTATCTTAAATATTTTTCTAAAATTAATTAAATGTTATGTAATAAAAACTCTGAATTAGATCTAAATTTTAATAGTTTTGATTGGTTTTCTAAAACAGCTGGAAGCTACATAACATTTCTTTCTTCTTCAAAACAAATCACGACTTTTAGCTTGCAATACATTTTTTTTGTGAAAATAACAAAAATTATCTTAATTTATTAACTATTAATATTTTTAACAGACAGATTCAGCTACTCCATTCAATTATAATCCTCATCCGGTGGACATGACTAACCTAACGTTGTCCCGTGAAATGCAAAACATGGCAGAAAGATTGGCGGAGAATGCGCACGATATATGGGCGAAGAAGAAAAAGGAGGAATTAGTCACCAACGGAGGTGAGTGGGTGACGGAGGTTCCACTATACACACACTTACCTTTTTTTCACATTGCATTATATCTACATTGGCATTATTCTTCAGCACCTATTTGTGTCCAAAACAAAATGAAACCAAAATTAAAACAATATTTTTTCTTCTTAGGTGGCATCCATCCTCAACTGGTGCCATACGACCTCCTAACAGACAAAGAGAAAAAGAAAGATCGTGAACGTTCTCAGGAATTCCTGAAATACCTCCAATATCAAGGGTACAAGCTCCATCGGCCCAAGACATCACAAAGTGATACAGAACAAACCACAACCGGAGTCGCCATAGAACTTAGATTTGCTTATTCCTTGTTAGAAAAGTTAATACAGTATATCGATAGGGCGACCATAAATATGAAATTGTTGAAACCGTCGACTACCTTCAGTAGACGTAGCAGTTTTAAAACTAGTACGAGGGATATTAAGTTCTTTTCTAAGGTAATTTTTTTTATTATTTATGAATTTCTTGATAATGAAATTACCTACTTCTTTAAAAATATTTTTAAATTATTTGTACTCTCCTAAATAGTCGAATTTCGATACTAACTTTTACTGTAAAGCATGTTGAACTAGATTTCTTTGCAATTTAAATTTTAATTAAAATTAGTAAGTAGCATGATTAAATTTTGTTTGAAATGTATTAATATTAAATATCTAATTTAAAATATTTTTTCTCACGTTCACTATGTACACTGTTTTCTTGTCTATGCTTTATATTCCATATCTTTATATTACAAGCAAAACAAATCGGAACTAAAGTATTTCAAAAAGGTACTCTTATATTTTTTGTATATAAGTGTTTTTCTTTTCTTTTTTTTTATTATT
>JAEBDU010000107.1:383292-409447 GCA_016802625.1 Heliconius numata | reverse complement strand
CATTTTGTAAGTTTCTTGGGTTGTTATTGCCTTTGTATTAAAATACTTAACGCGGAATGTCTCCAGAATTCGGCGGAAAGTGGGGAGCAGAGTGTCTTGACACTAGGCTCCCTGTTCTAACCTGCATGCGGGATATAGCGTGAAGCTGAAAGAAAAAAATACTTACTTTCTTGCATTTCGTAATGGGAGTTCTCAAACATGCTTCGCCGTAGGTACTTCGAAGTAAATTTTCTATTTCAATGTTTCTTAATTCACTTTCTGTGCGTTCTTCACGTGATTCCTAAGAAAACATTTAATTTCATATCTTAAATCTGGGCTAATATTATTTTTAATAATTACTTATAACACGTTTTTACCTTTGTACTTGAATTCAAAATATAAACTGAAAACTTTTCTACTTCATCTTGTTTCTCATAAGCTTTTGGTTTTGGTTTTTGTGAAAATGGATCTATATCTATATTTAACTTTATGGGTTTGTTTATTACTTCATACCAAATATTGTATGGAGAAAATAATTCAGAATACACTACTTTCTTTATTCTTCTAGTATTTGTATCATTGTCGGTTCGCAGACTCTTATGTTTTTGTTTCTTATGAGATACTTGTTTTAAAATGTCGAATCTTGTTTTTTCTCCTAAGCCATTGTGTTTACTTTTATGCTTTTTATTAAACAGTTTCTTGGGATTCACTGGGTTTTGGGTTTGTTTATTAACTACATATTTAGTAGTAGGCATTTCTAACGGTAGTTCGTCTATTTCATCGTTAGATTCACTTTCTCTAGATTCAATTACTTTAGATGCTTGTTTTTTGTTATTTTCTAATATATTTTCGAATTTTACTGTCTTTTGACTTACATTTTTACCAGTGTTCTTTTCATCTTTCGTTTTTTCTACAGAAATTGATACTTCTTCATGAGATGAAGCACTTCCGTATATCATCGCTGTTCCAGGGCGTAGACTAGTTCTACTATAATTTATTATTTTTTTTAACGATCGACTCCTATGTTTTGTTGTTTTCGCGACTTGTGGATTTTTATATGTTTTATTTACTTCAAATGATGACGAGCTGTGGAGCATATCTTGAGATTTATACATGCTTTTAAGAATCTCATAGTTCTGTAGAAGTTTCTCGATTATTTTATTCGTCAAAGTAAGGTTCTGGTATTCTTCTGCAAGTGTTTGTTCATTGCCTTTGACTTTCGAAGCTGCATTGAAAAGGAATATTATCTGTAATAAACATTTTTGTCATAAATATTAAAAAGTAAAAATATGTAATTTTACACTTATTTTTTAAAAGTAAAGTTACATTTATAACAGAAAATATCAAACTCGCAATCTGGTGGGAAACCATTGAATATTTTTTACACTAAAACGATAAAATAAATCGAATCTCACAGATAAGGGGCACTTTATATTTTGTAGCATATAAACCTATTTAGATATGTATACTTTGAAATGTGACTTTAACTGCAACAACATAAAGAAATTTTGCAATTACTAAGAATAATAATAATCATGTACTGCAATAATATAATATAGAATATTAATATTATATAATAAATCTCTGAATATTAACATTTTCTTATTAATTGAGGCAATCGTGGCGCAGGGTCACAAGCATGCGATTGCTAAGGCGTCGTTGTAGGTTCGATTCCCAGTTTTTCCTTTTCTCTGTTATTATAACGAGGCAAAGCGTGCTGTGACCTCAACCACCCAACACGCAATGCTTGATGCATTGAATGTTGGCGATTTCGCTGAAAAGTGAGGAACTGAAGTAACTTAATGGGAATGAAGTATCTTAACATTAGGTTCCCAGTTTAACCTGCTAAGGCTCACTCTGCTAAAGAAAATAAAAAATGTTTTTCACAAAGTATTGATTAATTTATCGCTTTTATAAGCATTGGTTTAAATTTATATAGTTATTTACTTTCGCTTTATTATATTAAACATTCATACATCTTTATAAATTAGGTAATCATTAGCATTGTTATAATTTATTCTTAAAAATATACATAAATGCTAATATGTCGATTTTAAATTTCCTTAGAAAGAAATTGTATAAAAAAATATTTTCTCGCTTTAAAAGGGTTAAAGTGACATTAAGTTTACGTTAACCTATTATATAAGTATATTGAATATTTCAGTGGATGAAATACAAGTGGCCTCATATAAGATGCTGGGTTCCTTATACACGCTGGGAACAGACGTCAGCCTAACGCACGACAGGAAGTATCTGAAAACCGAAATAGAGAGACATAAACCAGCTTTGGTAAGACCAACTATTTATTGATTTCTTTAACCTTAACGCACCTCCAACCTCCTTAAATCCTGTTAATTTTTACAAAAAAAACTGTTCCTCTTTCCGTTCACGATAAGGAAGTCTTCGTAGACGGATTATATAAAAATATATTATTTGAATAAATATCCATAAGGATCGAACCTACACCCATCAGACGCTTCCCTATGTCAAATACAATTTACATTGTACAAATGTGGATAACCTCCCTGTGACTCCCTGTTGCAAAGTGTTCGAAACGTCGGGTTCCACAAAAATGTTAGTTACATCTTTGTGGAACCCGAAGTTGTGCTATTTTTTAGGTATTAACGAGAAATATAAGAGAACCCAATTAAAGAGTTTCATTTAAAACTGGTATGTTTCTCTTCTTTTCAGGGTTCATGTTTGGGCGCCTTCAGTTCGACATTCCCCGTTGCATTCTTGGAGCCACATTTAAATAAGCATAACCAATTCTCACTTCTTAACAGAATAGCTGATCATTCGCTTGAGGCGCAAGGTAAATTATATGTTTTATTTACATATATTTCTTATGTCGTTATTAATAACTAAAAAAAATGTAATATATAAAATTAGGAAGACATCACTTTGGTTTCATGTAAAAAAAATGATTTCTATTTTTTAATGTTAATACTAATGTAATTCATTTCTGTTATTTCCAGACATAATGGCAAAAATGGAACAATCAATGCCCACACTAGAAACAATACTGAACGAAGTAGACCATTTCGTAGAGTCAGACAAAACATACAGCGAAGCACCTCATATAATAGACGTTGTGTTGCCATTGCTTTGTTCTTATTTACCCTTCTGGTGGGCGCAAGGACCTGATAATGTTACACCGACTGCTGGGTGAGATTGATTTTTGTTATTTTTGGATAAACATTATGAATACTGTTTATGTTACACTTTATAAAACACTATTTTTTATTATTTCTTAATTAATTATTTAATATCAGTAAAAAAATACTATAATATGACTTCACATTCCAGAAACCACGTGACAATGGTAACAGCGGAACATATGAACCAATTACTCAAAAACGTATTGAAACTCATCAAAAAGAACATCGGCAATGAAAGTGCGCCATGGATGACTAGAATAGCTACTTATACCCAACAAATTATAATAAATAGTTCGGAGGAGTTGCTCAGGGAGTCCTTCTTGCCGTTGGCAGAGAGAGTGAGAAAGAGAACTGATAATATGTTCCATAAGGAAGAAAGTTTAAGAGGTTTTATTAAGGTAATTTTTTCCATTAATTTTTTTGGGCACATATTTATATATGGGTACTAAGTTGTTTTTTTCTTTAATAATTAGATAAAATAGGTACTCATTATGCTTGCAAATTAACACGTTTTATTCCTTAAAAGTTTTTTACAGAAATTGCAAATTTTATAATTTATTATTTAATCTTAATTTTTGTGTTTGTATTTTAACAAATTCCAGTCATCAACCGACGACACGTCGCAAGTGGAATCTCAGATACAAGAAGATTGGCAGTTACTTGTCAGAGACATATACTCGTTCTACCCTCTTCTAATCAAATATGTTGATTTGCAAAGGAACCATTGGCTTAGGAATAATGTTCCAGGTAATATTTTAATATTATTTTTTTTAGTCTGTGATCGGTTTACTATTACAAATTCTTTTGTTATTTCTTTATCTTAATAAAAATCTATTAAACAATTGTTGAAATGGTGTAGAAAATGTAACGATAATTTGTTGTTGTTAATATGTTAATTTCACAGATTTTTTGAAAGTACCTACTGAGTGTACTTAGGTAAATGTAATAAATATAATGTATAACATTTTTTCTATTTACAGAGGCGGAAGAATTGTACAATCACGTAGCAGAAATATTCAACATTTGGTCCAAGAGTCAGTACTTCCTCAAAGAAGAACAAAACTTCATATCGGCAAATGAAATAGACAATATGGTAAGATTATACGTAAAACTATTAGACAAAGTTATACATATACAATATAATGTATAATTAATAATTATTACTTAAACCGTTATAGCGCAGCAGCCGTTGAGAGTTGGATTCTCACTTGGGGGTGTTTTTTTTTTTCTCGCTCTGGTAATAAATAGAAGCGTGGCGTTGAGTTTCAACGTTTAACACTCAACTCTAACAGGTGGAAAATGGGAAACGGGGTATCTAATTGGAAATGTTCCCTCTGTTAAAAAAATAATTATACATATAAATATTATATATGTATATTATAATAATTATGTCTCAATGTCATCTATTTGTTTCTCTATCCATATACAAATACATGTATGGCGTTACTTATTTTCTGTTTGTTATGTTTGTATTGTCACTTGGCTTCACTCAGACATTTTTTTTCTTTGATAAAAAATAAAGCAAAATTAAATTAATTTAGACATTTTGGACATCAGTGCAGGTAGATTTAATTTGTAATGTGACCAAAATTTTTGCATTTTGTTATTTTATTACTATTTCTTAAAAATTTGGTTATAAGATGCAAGATTTTAAGAAACATTTTTTTGAATGTGTTTGATTTCACAAGTATTCGGCCTGGCCTCTCTGTCTGCATCTCCAAATATGAAAATAAATGAAAGATTATTTTTACACAAGTTTTAACTATTTCTTATTTAAATAAAAATAGAAAATAAAAAATAACTTTGATATAGGTATTGATTATGCCCACTGCCACTCGAAGAGTTACGACCGTAGTAGACGGAACACCTCAGGGTGGTGGAAAGGTAAAGTTCTTGAAGCTGTAAAATACTTTAATTATTAAAATATTAATGCTTATTAAAATACTATATTTCTTTCATACTAATTTATCTTTTGTAAATAATGTTGGTAATTTTAGTGTATAATATTTTTTCTTATAAATCTTCTGTGTGACTAATGACAAAATTATCTCCCAACGAGGTGTTTTTCTCTAATATATTTTAGAAGGTTACAAGTTTTTTAAGCTAATATACATTTTTCCATGTTTTTTACATACAATTTGCTTGTATCACGTAGCTAGTATTGCATGTCGGCTAAAAAAAAATATTTATTGTTTTTTTATACACATGTACAAACATACACATTTTATTTATGTATTGACTTTATACATATAACTTAATAGTCATTTAATTTTCCGAATTTAAAAAGAATTATAACCAGTCTTTATATTTGTAATTTTTTTGACATATTTTCACTCATTTTTTAATGTCACCTACAGATTATAGTTGTATTAAAAACCAAATGCCATAAATATTTATTCTATTTAAACAATTTCCTTATCTAAGTAATTTTTACATATACATAGGTGTTTAATAAATGAATCTACTTATTACAAATAAAAATATAGTATAAAAACCATATGAAAATTTTCATTAAGGGTTAAATTGAAAAAAAAAACTTACATACATCTAACATTTTTTTACGCACAAAATAAAAAAAATATACAATGAAGACTATAGTACAGTTGACAAATTTTGGCCGCCCTGAAACCTAGACTTTCTAAACTTTTGCACATTATACATTCAAAAGGAAGAAATAATCCTGAAATCAAGTCTGCACATGCGTTAACAGCTAAACTTTCGGGGGCCACAACTCGTCGATCGTACTGTATATATTCTGAAACGCTATATAAATATTATAGAAAAAGAAGAAGCATCGCGACAAGAAACGCGATAAGGACAAGGAAGTTCAAGCATCTCTAATGGTGGCCTGCTTAAAGAGGTTGCTGCCAGTGGGTTTGAATCTGTTTGCGGGTAGAGAGCAGGAGTTGGTACAGCATTGTAAGGATCGGTTTTTGAAGGTAACTTCATTTATTATATATTTTTGGTAAGATCCTTTAAAAGTTACTCCATGGTTAATCTAAGTTATGTTAGATGTTTACTTAAAAATTGCAAGCTAATATCAAATTGTAAGTAATAATATTATACAGAAATTCCATAATTGTATAAAAATAAATTACACACAAGCCCTCATATGTTATTTAACCTAATAATTATCTACAATTAAAACAAAATGTCCACAGAAAATGACAGAACAAGATGTATCAGAGTTCGCAAAGACCCAACTAACTCTACCAGATAAAATAGATCCAGCTGATGAAATGTCCTGGCAACACTACTTATACAGCAAACTAGGTTCAAAAAGCAAAACCGCCATCACTGTTGAAACGTCAGAAAATAAGGCCAAAATTATAGATGATACCGTTGAAAGGATCGTCGCTATGAGTAAAGTTCTTTTTGGATTGCATATGGTGAGTTTTATTTTGTTTAAAAATAGTTTATTAACGATGGGTTTTTAAATTTCAACTGTCGGATTCCAACATGGTTGCTTATAAAATTTTTGCTTTCATTACATTTGTGTTTGTTATATCAGTTATTTCTCAATTTTGGTTAGATAAATACAATATTGGATAGTGCCATTCTTCATGGGATGTATTAAGTATTTTTTAATTATCACCCCTTTCTTGCTTATTCCCTAAAAAGTAAGAGAAATGGTGACATTACTGCTAAAATTGAGTCTGTTTCAATCCTACAAAATAAAACAGGATTATAAATTTATATTTGGTGGAATTTGCAATTTCTTCAACTCAAGATTCCATTCAAGGTTTTATTTGGAAATTTATAATATTAAAATAAATTACATATATTTATTTATTTATTTCATTTACATATACTCAAATAGATCGACCACCCCCAACAAATGAGTAAAAACGTGTACCGCTCAGTAGTGTCCATACAACGTAAGCGCGCGGTCATTGCCTGCTTCAGGCAGTTGTCGCTGCACTCGTTGCCAAGGTTCAAATGATAGTGTATCTTGTGTTTTGTGTGTTAGTGTTGATTTTTGTGTGTCGTTTAGTAATAATCATCTGTTAATTTGCATTGCCCAATAATATTGATAATATACTCGTACAATGTACATATTAGAAACGCTGTGGGTTTCTTTTATTTTTATATAACTGTATATATATATATATATATATATATGAATATCAAGAAAGAGGCTTTTTTTCGTCTCATATCATAAAAAATGGAACTTTAGTATATGTAGATGTCTTAATAACTTCAGAACTACAATTGAATTTTTAATATGATTTTCAGCATGAGTTTTATATTGTTTTTTTATACTTCCCATAATGTTTTTAAATACTAAACTAAATAGATATATCTAATTCTAGAGTTAGTCGGAATACGTTTTAATCCAAAAATAATTTTAAACCAAAGCATTATTTAACAATTAATTATAACAATCAAAGCATTTTTTTAACTATTAATAAATAAGTAAAAAATATCCTAAAGCCTAAGTAACACGCATGCCGCATTGGATTAACAAGGCGACGAAGCCGAAACAAAGATCTGACAATTGGAAGAGGGTACTATGTGCCGCGAGGAAAAGGGCGGCCATAGCCTGTTTGAGATCTCGACATCTCTATAAGATAAGTCGGTAATGTATTTAATTTTTTTTAGCTTCACGCTCGTTCACCTAGTGTTAAGCTACTCGTTCCCGTTATGACACTTCCCTTCCTCACTTTTGGCCAAATTCTGGAAGCATAGCGCGTTTAGAGGCGGAACTTAACGCCGCGGTTTGTCTTATTACCAGAACGAAAAAATACCATTGTGTCACAACGGCTCTGTTATTTTAATAAATAACGGAGCATATTAATATATTTCGTTATAATTTAGTGCAGTATTTTTTTTGTTATTAAAATATTATTTACTTATCATTTACAGGCATCGCGCTTGCAATATATTTGCAAGAACATACTACGAGTTATGGCTGGAAGAGGAGAATATTGGACAAGAAGTTATGATTGAAGATTTAACGGTAAGTGTTTATCTTGAAAACTGTTTCTTTTTAAATCACCCTGTATTCCGTATATAGCAGGGTAGACAGAGATACTCGTAGTGTTAAGACACTCAGTTCTTTCCTCAATACAGGCAATTCTCTACGCATATTTAAAATGGTGGAACTCAAAGCCCCACTCTCTTTCGTTTGCAAAGCGAAGAGATAAAAATAATTTATTCCCCCGAGTGCGAATTGAACCCACAACGTCGCGTTTTGCAACATCGCGTTTTGCAATCAGGTAATATCATTCTATTTTATTTACTATTAAACTATATAATTTACAGCAATCATTCGAAGACGCGGAACTAAAGAAGAGCGATGTTGTAGAAGAGGAAGGCAAGCCGGATCCTCTAACACAACTAGTCACTACCTTCTGCAGGGGCGCGATGACTGAACGTTCTGGTGCTTTACAGGTACAAAAACGTTAAAAAATACTAAGAAAATATTAATTTTATTATATTTTTTTTGGCTTCTCTCTGCATAGTAGAGTAGGTAAAGAGAAACCAGTGGTAAGACACTTCGTTTCCCATTTTCAGACATTGCATGTTGTATGTCGGAGCACAACTCAGAGTTGAAATTGAACCCATAACACACTAGTACTAAATAGATGTATAATCTGAAATAAATTGAATGATCTTAATAATTGTTCATATCAACTTTCAGGAGGATCCCCTATACATGTCCTACGCGCATATCATAGCGAAGTCATGTGGAGAAGAGGAAGAAGAAGGTGGTGAAGAAGAGGAAGGTGGTGGTGGTGGGGAAGAAGCTGGAGAAGACGAAGGCGGCGCTAGTATACATGTAAGCTTATATACGTACATATATTTAAATAGAAAACTTTAATATTGATTATTATTAGTAAAAAATAAAAATTGGCATATAGGCAAAGAATACGTTGACAACATCTTAATAATTAATAGTAATATTTTAGATGTGTCAATAGTGACCTAAATTAATTCATAAAAAACAATTTATTTTTTGTGATTAAAGAATGTTGATAGAAAAAAAATAATAAATGTATTTTAAACTTTTGTATAAAAAATCTCGATTGTGTTACAAGCAGAAAACTATGGATATGTTTATGGTACGTATATATTGTATACTTGCTTCAACAAATACAGTGCTAGACTTTTAGTATAAGTACTCGTATTTCCTATATGTCGAAATTTATGATGTTATAGTAAAATATAATTTAGATAACTCTAACTTTATGTTATTGATTTCACACGCCTAGTGTGATCTTTCATTTTTCATATGACATCTTTGGAAAAAAGGTTTAAAAAATAACTTAGGTACTTCACCTGATTCAAAAATGAAAACAAAGATGCTAAGCACATAAATAATTTGTGCGCGCGAACGTATGGCTTAGTGGCCAGGGCAATTGGACTGTTTCCAAGAGGCACGGGTTCCAATCTCACTACGCTTAAATATTATACAATTTTCAAAAGAAATGTCTTAAATTTTTTTGTATGAAAGAATACTAACCCATAAAAACACTCCCTCAGGAACAAGAAATGGAAAAACAAAAGCTCCTTTTCCATCAAGCGCGACTCGCGAACCGAGGAGTTGCTGAAATGGTATTGTTACATATATCGGCTTCCAAAGGAGTGCCAAGTGACATGGTCATGAAGACTTTGCAACTAGGAATATCTATATTGAGAGGCGGTAACATTGATATTCAGATGGTAAGTGTAGGTTCACGCTATACCCGCACATATTATGTTAGGCAGAGGGAACCTGGGAACCAAGCACTGAGACACTACGCTCCCATTAAGACACTGCCGTTCCCCACTTTGGCACATTCTGTCTCTTAACTGCTTAATAGTTAATATGTGTTAGGTCTCAGTAAGCATATAATATGAGTATGTAAACATTTTAACGTTAATGTTTTCTAGGGTATGTTGAATCACTTGAAAGATAAAAAGGATGTTGGCTTCTTCACTTCCATAGCTGGTTTAATGAATTCGTGCTCAGTGCTCGATTTGGACGCCTTCGAGAGAAATACCAAAGCTGAAGGTTTGTCGATTTTCTACATTTTTGGTCATCACATATTGTTTTTTTTTACAGCTTCGCGTGTGTATCCTCCGTATACCACTGATTTTTAAGATGTTAAGTGGCGGAAACAATACCGCGCTTTGTTTTGTTACCAGTACGAGGAAATAAGAAGACATATTTTCTGCTATATTTAATTCTATTCTCAAGAAGAGATAATGTCAAGAAACCTAAGTAATCTTTGAATTATAAGGAAAGAAAAGAGAGAAAGAGAGATTCAGATTTTCACATTATAATGTTCTGTTTATAAAATTCAGATATAAAAATAATTTTCACACAATTTCCCGCACTGTGAAAATTAAACTGAGCACTGATTATTTTCGAGACGTGTTAATTGGCGGTTAATTGGCCATCAGAGCGGGAAAATTACTAAATATTTTAAGTTTTTAGAGCAACGCTACAGACACAGACCAAGCATTTAGTTTTATTAAATTTAATTAAGGTTTTAATTTAAATTATCTAATCTCCAGGTCTTGGTGTGGGCCTAGAAGGTGCAGCTGGAGAAAAGAACATGCACGACGCGGAGTTTACCTGCGCGCTATTCCGCTTTATACAACTTACTTGTGAAGGACATAATTTGGGTGAGATTTTTTGGACGAGTATTGGCTATTAGAGCTTTGTGACTTAAATGTTTATCACCACATTTAACATGGTAGTCAGATGAAACCTAGTCTTAAGACACTCCGCTCTCTGTTTTTACCTCAATTTTCGAGACATAGCGCGTTGAATGGCGATGGCTATTTACCAGAGCAAGAAAATGAAAATGTTAAATAGTTCTTTTCCTCTTTGGGACTCGAACCCACTAACTATATTTTTTTCAATTCCAGAATGGCAAAACTACCTTCGTACGCAAGCGGGTAACACTACAACTGTCAACGTAGTTATTTGCACCGTCGATTATTTGTTGAGATTACAAGAGTCTATTATGGACTTCTACTGGCACTATTCTAGTAAGGTTAGTTAAGTGTATATAACATTTATAATTTCCCAAGAGTAGGTGGAGTCAGGACAGCACTTCTTTCTTTCAGGACTTTTTTCTTTATTTGCTGCTCCTTTATTGCCATGCTAGGGAAAATTACAAGACTTCCACAGCAAAGTGACAAGCAATGTGTAGTAACATATATGCGAAATTAATTCAGTTAAAATATTTACATTACTAATGAGAATAAAGTTTTTTTAACAGAAAGTATAAGATTTTAGCCGTAGCAACGGCTTAGTAATCAGAGCGCTTGGACGATGAACAAGAGGCGGGTGTTTGATTCTCGCTATTTGAAAATTGATACATTTTCTAAAAATATTTATTTCTTCTTAACGTAGAATAACACTTAAAAGACTCTACATGTTTTTTTGTTCTCTTCCAGGAACTTATAGACCCAGCGGGTAAAGCTAACTTCTTCAAAGCAATCGGAGTAGCGTCTCAAGTATTCAACACACTCACTGAAGTTATTCAAGGGCCGTGTACGCAAAATCAACAGGCTTTGGCACATTCTAGGTGAAAAAATTAAAATATTTGCGTAGTATTTGTATTTTTTTTTATTTTAGCTTCACGCTTTATCCCGAATGGCAATGCGAATAGGCAGAGGGAACCTAGTGTTATGACACTCGTTTCGACGCACCGCAAAATTTTTATATATTGTGCTTAGTGACGGAATTTAACGCCGCGCTTGAGTGAAGAAACGAAAATATTTCTTTCCTCGACTATTTCTTCTTACGCTACTCCACGACAAAACAAACATAAATTAAACATCAAAGAACTAACAAATTAATTTCATTCCTATACTTATTGCAGGTTATGGGACGCAGTCGGCGGTTTTCTCTTCCTTTTCTCGCATATGCAAGATAAACTATCCAAACATTCTTCTCAAGTTGATCTTCTCAAGGAATTGCTCAATTTGCAAAAAGACATGATAACCATGATGCTTTCCATGCTTGAAGGAAACGTAGTTAACGGTATGTTGATCCTTCGTTCGACTCTTGGCAGGTTTTTTAGGAATTTTCATTTAAATATTATAATCAGCCCCTGATTGGAAATCGAACCTACTATTATAAGCGTAACTAATCGCGTTTACCTTTCTGATATTTCATATAACAACTTTTATTATACTTTAAATACTATAGATAAAAGAACTTACTTAAACTGTATATTATATCTGTTTTGTTAATGTTAAGTAACATTTCTGCTGTTTACTTTTTAGCTTCACACTGTATCCTAAAATCGAACCCACAAAGGTTTCAATTATTGTAATATTTATCTAAAAAAAAAATATTATTTTAGGTACAATTGGTAAACAAATGGTAGACACGCTAGTAGAATCTGCCTCCAATGTGGAGCTTATTCTGAAATATTTCGACATGTTCCTAAAACTGAAAGATCTTACTTCAAGCGCCAGTTTTAAGGAAATCGATCCAAACAGCGACGGATGGGTGTTACCGAAAGACTTTAAGGAGAAGATGGAACAACAGAAGAGTTATACGCCGTAAGTTGTCTGTACTAGTACCACAAAACTGACGTGGTGTTTGTTTGGTTGAACGCGTTGATCTCAGAAATTACTTCTTCAAATTGTAAAATTATTTTTGTCATTTATATAGAAAGTTGGCCAACGATAATGGTTAAAATGTTATCCAAGTATTATGATGTATTTTTTTATCTTATTTATTTATTGTATAATGACAATAAATAAGATTTAAGCTTAAAAATTTTAACTTGAGAAATTTAAACTTGTTTTGTTACTATAAGTACTTATTTCATGAAATAGGATTCTATTTATAATTAATACTTTAATTTTATTTATATATTTCAGTGAAGAAATAGAATTCCTCCTAGCGTGTTGTGAAACCAACCACGACGGTAAATTGGACTATGTGGGCTTCTGCGACAGATTCCACGAACCCGCTAAGGAAATTGGCTTCAATTTGGCCGTTCTACTAACTAATCTATCTGAACATATGCCTAATGAACCTAGGTAAGTATTAATCGAAATAAATAAAAAGTATTTTGTTTTAATGCAAATTGCGGTGCTGTGTTTTACCACTCAACACGCCCCTTTAATCTATTTCGGCAGATAGTGGAGAACGGAATGTCTACACTAGGTTTTCAGGTTCCCTCTGACTACCCTGCTATGTGCAGGTTTTTAGCACCGTCTAGAAACATACAAACATACAAAATCTACAAATGTATTCCACAATCAAGCACAGAAAACAATCAATAAAAAAATGTTGCCTGTTATTATATTTTCATATTTAAGTTATAATTTCATATTTAATTTAGTTGATATCCATTTTTTTATTTTACAGATTAGCTCGTTTCTTAGAAACAGCGGGTTCAGTTTTGAATTATTTTGAACCTTTCCTCGGTCGTATTGAAATAATGGGCGGCTCCAAACGTATTGAACGAGTTTACTTCGAGATAAAGGAGTCTAATATTGAACAATGGGAGAAGCCACAGATTAAGGTATGTATTTTAAATACTAAATATATAAACTATTATTACTTAACACGGAAATTGGGAACGGAGTGTCTTAAAACTAGGTTCTCTCTGTCTAACCTGCTGTGTGCGGGATACAGCGTGAAGCTGAAAATAATAACGAAACAGTACTCAAGTCTTTTTTATTATATACATATGAAAATAATTATTTTAAAATTATAATAACAATACACTTTAAAATATTTTGAAAGGGGTTAATAAAATGGTATATAACATGTTATTATAATTATCTGTATTCCTAAAGAGATACTTCTGTTCTTGATTGTTGTCTAATTTGTACCTAAATTGTAAGTTTGGTTAATTTAAACGGCGTTAATAATAAAAAAATAATATAAAAATTAAAAATAATATTATAAATCATATTTTGCAGTATTATAAGATTTTTTTTTGTTTTTTGTTACCTAAATATGCCAACACCTTGTTAAAATAATATAAAACAATAATTTCAGGAATCCAAACGAGCTTTCTTCTACAGTATCGTAACAGAGGGTGGTGATAAGGAGAAACTCGAGGCCTTCGTTAATTTCTGCGAGGATGCCATCTTTGAAATGACTCACGCGTCGGGATTGATGGCCGCGTCTGAGGAAACAGCGGGAGGACCGAAGAATAGAGAAGCGTATCATATATATTTGGGAGATGATGAGGAAGAAAGGTGTGTATGAATGTCGTGATACGTTCAATTTCACAAAATCTATTAAAAAAATAGTCAAAAATAGAATCACTTATGAAGCATTAACTTGGATATCTATCTCTATACTTTCTGTTTACTCAGGGAAGGTGGAAAAAAAAATTATATTTTTAAGAATTCATTGCGTATATTGGTAGAATACAACAAAGAAATATAATATTGCGAACATTTTTTTATAACAAGACAAAGAAAAGCCTAAGAATATATTGCCTTCATTCTGTTTCCTACATTCTACTGAATTATGTGTGACTTAACGCAAGAATAATTATTTTCGTTTCTCCCTTTCTATTTTGCCATTGCCTTTAAAGTGAGGGAGGTACCACGAAAATCTCAACATACTATCTTTTTTTATTTTCAGAGCTGGTAAAGATCCATTCCGTCGTGGTTTCCAATCAGTGAAGGAGGGTATATCCACAGCTTTCTCATCTCTATCGCCATCCAGCATAAAGGCTAAAATGGCGGATCTACAACAAATGCCGCCTGCTGAACTTTTTGTCGGATTCTTTAAACTGTTCTTTTATTTCTTCTATTATATTGGATATAGCTTTGTTGTTGTTATCAGGTGGGTAAATTTTTTTATGTTTTTCTATTATTAATTTTAATATAAATATTTAATTGTTTTAAATAACTGCCTAACATTTTTTCACTTTTCAAACAACCTATAAAGGTTTTCAAGTGCGAAAGTTTACTGTCCATTATGTTTAATATTTAGTTTTGTTTAATATTTGTATATAATACAAACATTCAACAATTTTAAAATGCCAATGTTAATTAAAAATTTTGATCATGTCTCTATGTAACACATACTCACAATAATTATTTTAATTCATGTCATTCGATGTGAAAAATATTATTATTAAAATATAAAAAAAAGATAAAGATTTACGGAGATTAAAAATATTCTCGAGAATATGGTAAATAACATACAATGGCTATCTGCGTAGAACTTTATTTTTCTCATATTAAATTATAAATGGTTGTCTCATTTCACGCAACAAAATCGATGCACAGTCATTGGTAATTTATTCATTATTATATTTAATATTTGATCATTTATTATATTCTAAATATTTTTGTCTAAATACTTAGAAATATTGTAAATAAATTTGCAATATTTGTAATATTAATCAGAATTTAGATGTTTTTTAGTGTTGGTTTTAAAGTTGATTTAGACAACAGTATTATTCTCATAATCTCGTTATATTTTTTGGAATATGTTTTATCACCGCCTTTCCTCTTGATACCTTTAAACTTTTACTTTAACTTTTCTTAGTGTGGTCACTCAGTAACATAAATATGTCTTATCTTTATAGCCTATTTTTTTAAAGAAGCAAATTATTCCTGTCTCTTTTGAATAAATAAAATAATTTTGTCGATATGTGTATGGTATGACCAGTTCTAAACCAAATAATTTCGTTACCATATTGTTGCCAGTTACAACATTAATTGCCTTATCGATAAAGTAATGTCATTAAATTCTTAGATTCCATTATAACATACATATTTAGAATTAATGATAACATCTACAATATACCTTTTTCCTTTCCTGTAATCTTTTCTCGTTAATAGAATGTTTAAAATTATTATTATTATATATATTGCGATAAATCAAATATAAATCTTTTCAAAGATTTTATTCATTTTATTTATATTTTTTTCAGCTATATATTATTATACCTTTAAATAATTTAATTTTATATAATCACAAAATATAAAGAATATTTACATATTACTATTATATTTTTTATCCAGGTACATATTAGGAGTACTTCTCGGTCTAATGCGAGGACCACAAACCGAAGAGCCACCGCCAGAACCGACTGAGGAGGAGAAAATCGGTCAGTTGAAGCTATCCCTACACACGCACAGATTAGCTCAAAGTAAGGCAAATTATACATTTTAGTGGGCAACAAGGAATGACGCTTCAGGATTTAATTGTTTGATGCTTTAATTATTTACACAAGTGTTTTTTTTTTATTATTTATTTTCACAAATATTCTGTATAGTAAAATTTTTAAAAAATGCTACGAAAATATATTACCTATATAGACATCTGCTTTTTTGCCAAATTTATTTAAAAACTACACTATTTTGTCGTTTCAACAGCAATTAGTGTTATTAAGATATTTCTACTACTAATATATATAAATAAAAGGAAACGTCGAGCAGTCTATCAGCAATCTCTACATACCCACAGATTTACAAGCAAGCAAGCAAAGAAGACACACAAATATAATGATTCAAATCAAAACTATGATTTTTGACAAATATTTTCTAATATTATTTTCTCAGCAAAAATCTAAAAGTTAATTTCTATTTCTGTCACAAGAATGCCTAAGTATTACTTTATGGAATAAATTCGATATTTTTTCTTTACTCTATACATAATAAAATCTAATCGATTATAAAATATAAAATCTAATATTAAATATATGTATATAGGGTAAAACTACCTTTTTAAAATAATATGAGTACATAATCTAAGTTAATGAAATATTAACCTTTGGTTCATTAAATTGGTTTCAATGCCTGAATATAATATTAAATTACTTAACCAAAATCATAAATGCTCATTTTTAACAAACTATTAATGTTTTGAAAATTAAATAAAAATATAATAACTTCATGAAAATATCTTATTTATTTTTTATTAATATTAAAAAAATGATTTTAGTGGAATCTGCTTTTGGATTAACAAAAGGTATGAACAAATATTAAGCATTAACATTTTAATTTTGTGATTTAAAAGATATTGCGAGTTTGATTCCCATATGCTATTTTATTTTTATCTTTATATTCGTCGCTTTTATTTACTTTCTCAAATATAAGAAAACATTATATTAGTATTTATAAAATAAACACACAATATGAATTTGAATCTCGTCGACCTTACTGTAGTACTATTACTCATAACAATGCAAAAATGTCATATAATTAAAACCTATGAAATACTTTACTTTATTTAAATTGTATACACAAAATTAATATGAAATTTATAGTATTATTTTAATACTATTTTTAATTCGTATCTAGGTCCCGTTCGACACTTACCGGCGTTGCCAGCGGCGGACGACACGGGGCAAATGCAAGTCTCCGCTTTCGGCTTGGATATCACTAAAGAAGATAATGGACAGTGAGTTTCAATATTTTTTTTTATATATTATCTTTATATTTTTTTGTTGCTATATGGTCTATATTTTTTTATCTATATTAAAATTATGATTTAATGAAAAATTATAAATTCATCTATACCTTCAATATACATATTTCAAATTTTTGTTTTTGTATGCGATATAATAAAATATAACATATTAAAGTTGCTATTTTTTTTTCAGGATACAAGTAAAACCGCACGAGTCTCCCAGTACGTCTACGCCGTCATCTGGTGAAGAAGCTGAAGTGTCTCCCGATGAAAGTGTTGAACACACCGAGGAACAACAACCACCTTCTCTTATTGATCTTTTGGGGTAAAGCATACTTAGTCTTTGTCTCATAATCTCAATTTTAGTAATTTACATTGTAATTTTTTAATAATTAATTTTACTCTATGTAATATTAGACAATATTGAAATATTATAATTTAAAAAAAACTAGAATTAAAGAAGGATTTTCCAAGTTAGTGAATTTAACTGTAGAATAATTGGTAAAAAATATATATTCGATTCCAAACTAGGCCAGGTATTTAATCAATTTATTTCTCTTATTTGTTTTAGTGGAGAACAAGCGAAAAAAGCAGCGCAGGAAAGAATGGAAGCTCAGGCTGTACAGCAAGCTGCCATGTCCGCTATCGAGGCTGAGAGCAAGAAGGTATGGCTGTTATTACTTATTTATGTATTGAATCCTTTTAAAGTGCAGGAGAGTGTAGAGTGTATAATTATTCAAGTAAAAATGTAATATATATTTTGAATATTATTATTGTAAGCACAACATGTATATTGTATGGATCTAAAATCTGTATGTATTTTCCCTGCTATGCAGCCAGGATTTGACAAAAATTACTTTCGTTATAAAAAGGTAATAACTATTATTAAACCAATTGAAAAATGTGCCATATTGAGTTTTTTTGCTTACTTTATTACCACATTTAAAAATTAACTAAAATAAAGGCACATTATTTTACCCGTTTACTTTTGATTTCTACTATACTTAGTTAATATTCTAATTAAAATTCCTAAGTTAATCTGTAAGAAGTCTAATATTGATAAGATCGTATATGCTACCTTTATGCGTCTGTAAAATATTTTTTTCATATTTGTTTACTTTTATATAGATTCTTCGAGGCCATTGTAACATAATGGTACAAGTGTGTAACTGTGGACGCGACGATTGTAGGTTCGATTTCCACTCGGGGAATGAATTATCTTATATTTTCATTTCTTTGTTCTGGTAATAAAGGAAAGCGCGGCGTTGATTTCCATCACACAATACACAATATCTCAAAAATTTGGCGGTATGATGTCTATGTGCATGTGAGTGTCTTAACCCTAAGTTCCCTATCCGTATTCTGCTATATGCGAGATATAGTGCGAACCTGTAAAAAAAACTGTAAAATATTTTTTTTTACTTATACCTTTATATTATAAATACAATAAAAGTTCTATCTATCTAGTTATGTCTTCTTTCCAGCAAGCAGTATCAGGACCCACGCCGTCTGCGTTATCACAAGTGGACCTATCAGTGTACACTCGTAAAGCGGTCTCGTTCCTCGCCAGGAACTTCTATAACCTGAAATACGTGGCTTTAGTGCTGGCTTTCTGTATTAACTTCGTGCTTCTGTTTTATAAGGTAAGTTGAAAAATTTTGTGGTGGAAATAATTGTCGCAAAGAATAAATACATAGAAAAAAAACATAACAGTGATACCAATAGTACGTGGAATTATTTCCTAAATATTTAAAGATATTATAGGTACTTTTAAAGTTATCATTCATTCACATTTAGTTATTTAATTTTTTTGAGAATTATTGAGTTGAAGTGAAGGTGAAATCGGGGGATATACCAAAATTTAAAAAAATGTTTAATATAGAACTTACTCCTTTTTTGAAGTCGGTTACTTTTTAACCTTGTTTCTGTAACAATACATTTGATAAGTGTGTTTTTAATTTACTCATTAGGTGTCAACATTGGAAGGTGAACGTACCGAGGGTTCTGGTGTAGGTGACATCATCAGCGGGTCCGGCTCCGGCTCGGGATCTGGAAGTGGAGACGGTAATATAATACTATTAAAATTAATTTAAACTTTAAAAATATGATGATATTTCAGATTTATGATATATTGTTTCGCCGCTCAGCACTTAATGTACCGAAAATTTTTCGGTGCATGAGTAACGGACTGTCGTCTCGTAACACTAAGTTCCCTCTGCCTACTCTGCTAAATGCGGGATTCAGATCATCAATAAATAATAGATTACATCTAGAGGCCAAATAAATTAGACCAGCTTTACGCTGTATCCTGCACCTAGGAAGAGAGGTAGAGGGAACCTAATGTTAAGACCCTCTGTTCCCCACGAATATAAATTCCCCGAAGTATAAGAAAACCTACATACATTTCTAAATAATTCACCAGGTAGCGGTGAAGAAGACGACGATAGTCTAGAAGTAGTGTTAATAGATGAAGATTTTTTCTATATGGAACACGTTATCAAGATAGCAGCGGCTTTACATTCTGTCGTTTCTTTGGCTATACTCATTGGTTATTATCACTTGAAGGTTAGTTGGTTTTTTTATTTGTTGTATATGATTTGAACCTGCCTACCTACCTGTTGCCATACCTAATTAATTAATTGAATATAATTTTCTCACAAATGGACAATTTTTGTGTAAATTTACCAAAAATTATAGGGTATTTCACTTTTCAAGAAGCAAGATTGAAATTCCGCTTCGTAAAAAAAAACATTTTTTTTGAGACTAATTTAATTTTATTGTAATGAATATAATATGTCTGTCCCATATTGGGCGCCAGCTTTCAAATCTCCCCATTTAAATATTTATTATATTAATACTAATATATTACTTTCTTAACCAACTATTATTGTTATAATTTAAGGTACCTCTAGCTATATTTAAACGGGAAAAGGAAATCGCGCGTCGACTGGAGTTCGACGGTCTCTACATCGCGGAACAACCTGAGGACGATGATTTGAAAAGTCATTGGGATAAACTCGTCATTTCTGCTAAGTGTGTATAATAAATGTAATATAAATAAATATAAGTCCTTCCTTCTCCCTTCCTGTTATTAATCCCGGGGTATCTTGCCAGGGTCTGCCTTCCTGCTTAGTATACTCCACTTTACACGATCTGTATTTTAAGTATTTTATTTATTAATGAGTTATTATAAAAACGAAATTTCATAGGAAAATGCTATTTTCATTTCTCACCTCTTATATTGTGATAAATATATGTAAAGATATTATTCAATGAACATTCATGAAAATTCTTTTTAGGATAATAAGAACGTCAATTTTGTAAATTTAAATTATGTATGTCAAAGTACATGTATGTATTTTTCATAAACTGTATTATTTTATTTCTTTACTTCACAGGTCATTCCCAGTAAACTATTGGGATAAATTCATTAAAAAGAAAGTTCGAGCAAAATATTCGGAAACATACGACTTTGATTCTATATCGAATATGTTGGGAATGGAAAAAACATCGTTCACTGCTCAAGAAGAGGAAGGAAGCAAAGGATTCTTCCACTAGTAAGTTTATTTCTTGTTTATTTTCTTCTTTTTTCTAGTTTTTCTCGCTCTAGCCCATATATAATACAGAATAAGCAGAAGGAATAAATAATTATAAAAATATGCGCATGTAAATATATTTTTTTCTATTATAAACGTAAAAACTTATTCCAGCATAATAAACATAGACTGGCGTTACCAAGTATGGAAAGCGGGAGTAACTATTACAGATAACTCGTTCTTGTACTCCCTCTGGTACTTCTCGTTCTCTGTGATGGGGAACTTCAATAATTTCTTCTTCGCCGCACATTTGTTGGACGTTGCCGTTGGATTTAAAACGTTGAGAACCATTTTGCAATCTGTCACACATAACGGGAAACAGGTTGGTTTTTTTTTTTATAAATATATTAAAATAAAAATTTCAATCGCATTTGATATGATCAATCTATCTCAATTCATGTAATAAGTATTTGTAAGAAAGTCTTTTCTTCTCTTTGTAAGAAAGTCTTAGACTTTCTTAAAACTACTCTTTAATTTTTGAATTTATGTTTTACAAAAAGTTCAAGTAAAAAAAATCGTAGCAGTTCGTTACTATAGTGCGTGAAATTATTAAAAAAACATAAATACCGCTTTTATACAATATTACTTCTAATTCCAGTTGGTGTTAACGGTAATGCTGCTAACCATCATAGTATATATCTACACCGTGATAGCTTTCAACTTCTTCCGCAAGTTCTACGTGCAGGAGGAGGACGACGAAGTTAATAGAAACTGTCACGATATGCTTACTGTAAGTAAATATACGAATATTATGTATAAAATTTAGAGTTCAGTTGTTGAGTTTGATGGGGAGGGAATGAATTATTCAATATTTGCATTTCCTCGCTCTGGCAACAAGGCCAAAGCAAGGCATTGACTTTACCCTCGTTAAAGTAGGTTTTAAATGAAGAACGGAGTGTCTTAACACTAGGTGACCTCTGTCTATCTCGCTATATACTTCCATAGAAATTTGAGAAAATGTGGAGTCCAACTGCTTCATCTACCTATCGAATAACGCACGAACGCTAGTGTAATGTAATTATTAAATGCACAGGATACCTGGAGTATACTCCAGTCATTGAGAAAGATTTCTACCATTGCAAATCACATTGATAAAACATTATATCTATACCAAATCGTCCCATATTATATATCTCCGTAGTGTTTCGTGTTCAACCTCTACAAGGGCGTGCGCGCGGGCGGCGGTATCGGCGACGAGCTGGAGCCTCCCGACGGCGACGATTCAGAAGTCTACCGCATTATATTCGATATATCGTTCTTCTTTTTCGTTATTGTCATTTTGCTGGCTATATTGCAGGGTGAGTTGCTTTTTGTTTAGATTATTCATTAAAAAAATGGTTGTGAAATGTAATAGATAAGCATAATATAATTATATCCTATATATGAAGTATATACTTTAAGGCCAGTCGTGGCGCAGGTGAACATGCATACAGTAAACAAGACAGAGAACTCCAGGAAAAAAAATATTTTTTAGAAACGAGGCAAAGCATGGCCTTGAGCTCCACTTCTCAACATGCATGCATTGACATTAAAACTGTCAATATGTAAAGTAATATAATATTCATGTCAATTATGTTATTTAAGGTTTGATCATCGACGCGTTCGGTGAGCTCCGTGACCAGTTGGAGTCTGTAAAAGAGGACATGGAGTCCAACTGCTTCATATGCGGAATCAATAAAGATTACTTTGATAAGGTGAGGGGCTGTTTTTTATTAAGTAATTAGTAAAATTTATTTAAATTAAGTAAGATTTATGTAATTGCACAATTTTTTATTTATTTCTTTTATCTCAAACCCTACTAATATTATAAATGTGAACGTTTGTGAGGATGAATGCTTATTCCATTTTCACCCGACAAATACTGAACTAGATGAAACTTTACAGTATTGTTAGAAATATTTGAAAGGGGGCGAAGCCGCCAATGCTTCGCTAATTTGCTTTAAAAATAAGTATTTTAATTTTTGGTATAATTTAACCCTTTTATTGTACATTCCAGGTTCCGCACGGTTTCGACACACACGTGCAGCGAGAGCACAACCTCGCCAACTACATGTTCTTCCTCATGCATCTCATCAATAAACCGGATACTGAATATACCGGTAAATGAAAAACAAAGAGATAATACACTTAAACTCCGTTGTAAAGACCATTGTGGCGCAACGGGACGATTTAATAAAGTATACTTTTTTAGACAAAGTATAAAATTTGCATCGGTTTTCCTACTTTTGATTATTTTCTTCCGGAGTTTTCAATGCGCAAAAGTTCACACATAAAGACTAACTTCACGTCGGCCACGACTCGTCGACCGTACTGTAATGAATATTATAATCACTTTTTAATTTAATTTCTATGCAATTTCCATTTTCCATATTTTCAGGTCAAGAAACATTTGTATGGAACATGTACACGCAAAGGTGCTGGGACTTCTTCCCCGTCGGTGACTGCTTCAGAAAACAATACGAGGACGTTATGGGAGAATAGAAATTATTACTTTATATGTATATAACATACGCCATTACTTTGTATAGAACTCTTTTGTATAAAAGAGATACAAAGATTTATTTTTTAAATTTAATCTTATTAAAATGTACAAAAAATGTGTTATATATTCATCATATTGCTCAAAATTAAATACTGAAGTTGTTTGATCGAAATAAAATATATAGATGTCCGAAATTATTTTTATATGGCAGTAATTAATAAGATGTTGATTTGAGGGCGGCATAGTACTGCAAATGCAACGGTTGTGGATTCGATTCTCACTTGGGGGAACGAATTGTTTTCATTTCCTAGCTGTTGTAATAAGACAAAATGCTTGAAAATTGGATAGAAAGGGGAAAACGGAGTGTCTTAACTAGGTCCCCTCTGCCTACCCTACTATAAGCGTGAAACTAAAAATAGTAAGATTTAAATAGATTGTGTACATTATATAATCTGTGACTTCACTCTCTTCAATGTTTCTATTCTCCATACTAGTTAAGGTGGCCTTTCCAAAAACGTTTCTATTTCATCTTTTACGATATAGTTTATTTAAGATAATTAAAAAGTGTTAAATAATTAATAAATCTTTAATTTATTGAAAGATTTTTTATTTTTTGTATATTCATTTATTTATGTTTTTTGTATATTCACAAAGTAGATTTTAAAAGAAATGTATTATACATTTTATTTGTGAGTTTTCTCAAATTTATAAAAATAGAAAAGGAAACTGAAAATCAATTTTTAATGCCGGAGTTTTAAAAAATGTAAGAGCTGCGTGAAGTTGTGATAAAATATATGATTTTCTGAAATATTATTTTAGTTTTGACTTCAGAAAATAGTCTGTGGCCATTCGTGGTTCAGGGGGACAAAAGTTATGGGTTCTATTCCTACTCCAACTTTTTGAGCTCTGGTGGAGACAAAACACGGCAGGATGGACAACGCACGGCATGCAGGATACAGCTTTTTGAAAAATAAACCACTGTATATGCTTATAATAATTTATTAACAAATATTTACAAACAATATTATAATCACTTTTCTTAAGCTTAACTGTATCAGTCTTATTTACTAAGCTTTTTCATTTTTTTAATTGTTTATTTTTCTAAAACCTCAGAGCGGCCACGTTCCTTCGACCTTATTGTATCTTTAATTTTGAATATATTTTTTATCCTGATTAATTCACAGACGGCTGTTTATGAGCTAAGTACAACGTGAAAATGCTCGTCAAAGCACTTACTAGGAAAATAACATCAAACCAACGGTGATAGAAATTGAACTGCAAATCGCCGAGAACTTGCGTAATAATTATTCTGTACTCTGAAGGCATATTCATCCTCATTAGGAGAACGGACGAACAAAAATACATGCCCATTATTTGTGCTAATATCATTACTATTATATTTGACGATTTCGATGACGAGATTTTGTAGAAGAACTGTGAAAAATGAGAAACGTAATTAATGTTTATTTATATTAGGATACAGTAAACAGTAATCTGGGCGTAGAAGGGCAAATTGGTGGAGTGTCATAACACTAGGTCCCCTTTATCTACCCTGCTATATGTAGAGTAAAGCTAAAAAACATCTTAAGCAATTCTTTTATACCAGTCACCTCCAACAAAAATGAATGAGACATATTGGGATCAAAATGATATATCAGATCTATGTTCAGTATGAGAATGTACTACTAGTTCTATGCCGCAGGAGCAATGCTTTTATTTACTTTATTTTTATTTCCTTGGTGTGGTTACAAGACAAAGCTGGACGTTGAGGTCCTCTCTACACAGAATGTTCAGAAAATTGCGCGGAAAGTGGGCAACGAGTGTCTTAACACTACTTTCCTTTGCTACCTCAGTGTATAGGTGAACAAAGTATAATAAGGTAATGACTAAAAAAAAGTTAACTAACTCAATAAAAGCTATAACTAACATAAAAGAACCAAACCAAACTGACCTTAGTTAAAGTCAAAAGCAATCCTCTAATACTAGTCAGCACAATACATCCAACCAGTATGAAGGAGACATGTTGGGACCAAAATGATACATCTATGTTCAGTCCGAGCCAATGAACCACAATTTCAAGGCCGCGGGTCACGGGATCCTTTTTGCCCACTCTATCGAATACTATGTTTATTGTTGACTGAAAAAAAAATTTAATTGTCATTGAAATTCTATTTCTTAGTACTCAAAAAGAAACAATTTAATTCAACAAAGAGTTAAACAACTGGCACAGATAATTAATATGTTCCCATAGTTTACACGCTCATCCCTTTATAAGTTGACTCACTCATCACTAGTAGTAAATTGGTATTAATATTTTTTTCCGTTGTAGCATATCACTAGGGTGTGACTGTAAATACGAGGCGTGAATTATTTAATATTTTCATATTCTAGCTCTGGTAACCAGGCAAAGAGCGGCGTTGAGTTCCGCTACTCAACACGCAATGACTAGAAAATTCAGTGATGCGTTGAGAACAGTGTAGAATTCACATTAGAAATAATTATGTTTGTTTATAAAAAAGTCGTATTTTGAACTAATATAATTATGAAAAAAAAAAAATCAATAGTGTACAAACATAGTAGTTTGGTATAAGTA
>JAEBDU010000107.1:337238-378292 GCA_016802625.1 Heliconius numata | reverse complement strand
AACTTGTAAAATGTTATGCTATTACTTCCCTAAAAATGTACAAAACTAAAGTGTATAATTTGTAAAGATTCTTTCTTAGTATACTTACAATAAATATCTTCCAAATACAATACAAAGAGAAGAAATAACCTAGAAAGTTGAAATATTTCCCCTGAAAGGTTCTAGACCATTCTATTTTCTCCCTCATTGTTCTGGCGTCATGTGCTTCTAAGAACAACTGCCTGCTTAGTTCTTCCAATCCTGATATCTCTTGTCTGAGTTGATTTATATCTGGAAATAATTTTCAAATTATATACATATAAATACTAATCAACACAAAAACTCAGCCTTACTATTCAAAGTAAGACAATATTACTTAGGCTAAGACAGTATATTCATCCACATTCCTTTATTCTTAATACAATATTACTCTCACATATATTGATTTCTACCCAATCTGACTGTATATAAAAAATCTCATTACATTGTTTTTGGCCAGTTAATTACCACCATAAAAGGCATAAATACATACAAATAATCATAAATACAAATACTCACTCTCAGCCCCATGATTCAAAGGATTGGCAATATTACCAACACTTGAAAGTATATTCGTCCAAAATCCTCTATTCTTAACACCAGATTGATCTAACATATATTGATTGCGACCCATAGTGTTAGCTTCTGCTAGTGCTATACGTTTTTTCTTAACCAATATCATATCCATAGTTTGTAGTAACTTTTTTTCTATGGATAACACATCTGCTTGGGTTACTGGTCTGTAATTGTATAAAAATACATAGAAGTATTTGTAATTATGAGTCCTATTTATAAGATTATGTCATTATATACGAGATTATAGTCAAATATTGAGGTTAAACGATAAATATTATCATTCTTATCAATTAATTCATAAAAAAATCAGCTTTATGATGTATCCAGCAAACAGCAGGGAAGGCAGCAACCGAAACCTAGTGTTAAGACACTCCGTTCCCCACTTTCCTAGGTAGTAGAACTCAACACCAGACTTTTGCCTTGGTGCCATTAAATTAATTAATGGATATAAAAAAACTAGTTTGGTACATGCTCATCACAGATTAGTCTTATACCCCTAGAAGTTTTACTAACCAAAAATAGGCCTTATTAATTATAAAACAGTATAAAAAAACTAGCTTACCTAATAAATATGGCCATAGATGTATAAGGATAATTAACCGCACCAAAACCCGAAAGTAAGGCCATTACTGTAACTCCTATAACACCTATACGGGATACTCCTTGCTCTATTGAAAATATACCCTAAAAATATGTTAAGTATATGTAATTTTCTTTAATAATAAAATTGGGTTAATATTATATATTATTATAACATTATAATACATCATTTCTATGATATACTATACAAAATAAGCAAAAATACTTACTTGTTTTGGACTTAGTATTGGAAAAGGATCTCCAATTTTCCAAAAAAAGTAAAGATATATAAACCAAACAAACATTGTTAATGGTCTTATCATATTTTTTGACACTGAAATACCAAAGTGAAGTTTTATTAAATATTACATGACTTACCTAGAATATATTCAATTATTTGAAACAAAATACTTAAAAGAAGTACTTAAAGTATTCCATCTGATAAAAAAATGGTTCCAGGTGCATATTTTTTTATTTTAAAAACTCACCAAATCTAATATTGCTGATGCAGAAGTAGGCAATATAAAATGGTATTAATGCTATCACCATAAAAAGCAAAGAATAAAGACCCAAATTCCAATGGAAATATCTGGAACTATAAATACAGGTTGTTGATTTCAATATGCTCAATATCAATAAGTTGTGTATAAACTAAATAAACATATCTATTGTCAAATTATTTTATCTTCAAATATTACATGACTTACCTAGAATCTAAATATCCAATGATTTCGAATATAATTAATTCAAACATTGTACAACTTAAAGCAAATGTTACAGAAAATATTAGTTGGACCAATCTGTGATGAACTTCATAGTCGCGAAAGAGCTGCTTCACGAAAAATATCCATCCTCCGACGAAAAAAATCGTCTGTAATATAATAAATAAGTAACGTTTTTAGTAAAATCTAATAAGACTTCACTGTTTTCAGAATTAGAAATAATATTTTTATTATAGCGTAGTCCAATGTAATTATTATAAAGTAAGAACTGTATTAGTTCTTACTTTATAAGAGCTTACCTGAGAAATTAATATTATAAGTGTATCATCTAATAAAGTCATAATGCAGATTTTAATTGACGATTAAAGAATTATAAATAAATGACATTTTTTTACTATATATTTCTTATAATATAAAAAATGAAAAAGCCGACGAATGCGAAATAAACGCCAAAATCCACTTACACCTGTCAAAAGTCATAACGTCAAAGTTCAATGTCAAAGTCACTATAAAAATAGCTCAGATGTAAGCCTTTTTGCTATATAATAGCGTCATTAAAAAACGATGTACTGTATGGTACGTATATGATACGCATAGAGCTATTATACAATATTGTATACTATACCATGCCGTTAGCACGGTAAGTACTGGGAAAAATTATCACGCTATCTAGTTCAACAAATATGAATGAATATTACAATATTATGAATTAAAAAATGGCACTATAGAATTACATATGCTGCAAATTTTTAAATCTTAAATCTTTATACGATTTCATTCATTGCGATACTTTTTAAATGTTTTATACAATGTTATCAAAATAATTTCAATTCAACGTTATACTTATATAAATATAGTATATTAGCAATATCTATAGTTTCACGCTCATCTGATAGTGCGAGAATAGTATGGAGAAGGAATCTGATAGTGCGAGTGAGAATCGAACCCACAACCTTGCTTGCATCGCTTGCATACTACTCTACTCATACTCTCGCTAGCGCCCCTAAAACTCAAACTTATTAAGAACATTTGAAGATATAAAAAAAAACAGTAACAGATTTTCTTTTTATATTTAAGAAAAAAATCATCTTAAAAAAATCATAGACATATAATTAAACATACATTAAATATGATAAAATTGTACAAGATAATGACAAGCCAACATAGTGATTGATTTAAAAAGAAATTGATTCCTTTTACAATACAAATATTGATGATTGATGAGATCAATCAGTTTGATTATTGATTATAATTGAATTAAGTATAAGATAAAAAGAATTCATAATTTATTAAAAACAATAAGTTGTAAGTTGCAAAGTGGGTGTAGCAGCACAGTATAAATGATTGCATTTACATAATAAGGGAATTGTTTTCATTCAGTGTTAAGTTTGCCACGAGACATGGAACATATTACTTAAACATTATTCCCTAAGTAATCATCATCAGAAACTTCTAAGAAAATTTCATCTTCTTCCGACAGACCTTTAGGAAGTTGTAAATGTAAAGTTAATTTATCTGGTTTTTCATGGGTTTTCTTGTGTTTTTCTAAACAAATTTGTGTTGTATACTTTATATTACATATATCACATTGAAATGTTGCGTCAGAATGATTACGTTTAGTATGATCAGCTCTTCGAGAAGCTGAAAGGAATCTGCTATCGCAAAATTCACATTTATAAGGCTTTTCACCAGTATGAGTTCTAGTATGATATAATAAAGACTCTTTAGACACAAATTTTCCTCCACACATAGTACACTGAAACTTTTTTTCTTGAGTATGCTTTACTATATGAGCTTTAAGACGACTCTGAGCCCAAAATTTTTTTTTACACCATTTACATTCATGTGCCTTATAGTTACCATGTTCATATTGAATATGGACTCTCAGAGACACTTTCTGTGTATATTTTTTGTTACAATAATCACAAGTGAACTTTGCATCAGCTGGTGATGCTCTAGTCTTCTGTCCACATATATTTAAATCTATATGTTTTTTAAATGTTGTCTGACTTTTATAAACTCTGCCACAATCCTGGCACACTAATTTTAAATAATGACCTATTTCATGCATTTTTAGTGTATGACGATTATGAAAAGTTTTACCACATTCGGTACATACAAGCGTACAATGACTTTCACTTTTATGAGTTTCCAAAAGTGCTATAGAGCCAAATTTTCTATCACAAATTGTACATTTATAGTTTTTTGGAGCATGTACTCTTATAAAATGATTTCTTAAACTAGATAATGAAGGATAAACCTTCATACATACTTTACATTTTAAGTTTTTCCTGTCATTTTTATCATATAACATTTCACTTGTTCTTATAGGTAGGGAGAAATAATCTCTTCTCTTTTTTCTATTAATGTTAAATTCTTCTTTCTTTATTTTTGGTTCTATCTTAATGCATGGTTTTGTTTCAGTATGAAATAGTGACTGAAATCTTTTATGTGCCATAGAACTTGAGGTCACAGGTGGCTTATTGTCATAATACTGTTGTGTAGCCAAACTATTGTTATCCAGTGTAACAAACAATGTTTTACAAACAACATAATTATCGCTGGTATTAACGAAACAACTAGATAGATTAGAAAGGGCTTTGCTTAATAATTCTACATTTTCTTTGGATGTTGTTATAAACTTATAACTTGCCACAACGGAACGAGTGCATTGTTTGCATAAAATTTCAAATGCCGATATATTGTTACATGTCTGAAACAAATCATATGTTTACTTAATTATTATTCTAAACATTCAATTATTGAATAATTATTATTCTAAAAATATGTACATACCTGATAACCTAATACTGATATTAACACATCTAATATTTTGATTGTGCTTTCATTATTATTGTCTTTTAAAACCACTTCATCCTGAAGATTAACGGGGTTGCCTTCAATTACTTTAAAACATAGGCAACAAACGTTATATTTCCTTGTAATAATACTATGTAATGCATGTTTTAGAGATCCCATTTTAGAATATATTTTTTCTTTTGATAAATACTTAATGCCTCTGTATCTTTATATTGTGAAATTAGTTATGAATTAACAACATTTCCGTTCCGCGTCTGTGAAGATTTTTTATTAAATTTTAAGTCAAACTCAAATCCCAATCACTTTTGTCAAGTGTCTTGTCATAATTCAAAATAGTAGAGATGTAAAAGTAACGAAATCGAGCTTACCCGTATGTATTCGGTACTATAACAATTAGTACTCGTTACTTTCGTATCGTTACGTTACTTGTTACTCCGGATACCGTATAACTTGCTATGTTCGGTTCGAGTCGTATTGCGTGAACCGAACCAGTGTAGGTTCGAATGATACGAAAAATGCGAGTAACGAAATGCTCACAAATGGAGTAACGTTTCGTTACTCGGTTACTTAGTAACGAATACGTTTAACGAATACGTACGGTTTGTTAGAGTTCTACAAAATAGTGATGGGATAAAGTGAGACAGAATATAAATTTAGTATTATTAGTACTTACTACATATTTAGGTTTACAAAAATGTCCTGAACATAAGCGATTCATAAATCGAAGCATAAATCTAAGCGATTTACTTAAATATCGCATAGGATATTCATCTCAAACTAAATACACCCGGAAAATAACTCTTTTTGTAAGACCTTACTCCAACAGATTACTATTTTTCTCAAATTTGGATAACTTTTTGCAAGGAAAAAAATTCAACTCCGCCTTCTCTATTGATTCCCGTCTGAATGGTTTTTTTAGTGAAAGGATCAATGAACTACTTATTGAGATGGCAAAAGTGCATAAATAATAAAGGTTCATACTTTCATTGAATAGATATGTTACTTATGTGAAAAAATATTGTTCTTTGTGTTCCTCCCATACCAAACGCTAATTTCATATGTAAGGTACATATATTTCAAAATGTATAAATCGTCTTGTGTCGTCTAAATTACATTTTTTTTTTCATTTAAAGCAAAGTTTGAGTCTAAGACTTTATTTATTTATTAATTTGGGAGTATATTTTACATATCAAATTATATAGTGTTTGCCTGTAAAAGTATTTTGCCCCGGGCTCGAATTAAGCTCGCTACGCCACTGTAAAGAAGCTCCAGAGCTGAGTTTTATAATCGAGTTTTCTCTCCGGCAATTATATACCTAAGTGTAGACGAATAATTATATCTATAAACAAATAAAAACTGTGGACATTATAGTAAACAGAGCAATTATAATTGGCAAATTACATTTTTACAGAAGTAAACAATGACGTTATTTATCATCACAAAAATTTGCCGAATCATTTAAGATTTTTATAGATCTTTAACTCTTTTAACTTATTACTTTAAATAACATCTATAAAGCATGACAGTGCGTGACGTGTCCTTCTCTTGTTCTAGGAGGTATATCATATCACGGAGGTTGATACGTTTTAGACGAGTACGGAGGGCAAGTTGGCTGCGACCCGACAATCCTCCGCCATGCCCTCCCAAAGAGTCACTGGGGCCCTCCAACCGGGGCTTCTTACGAGGCCCTATCGCTTGCAGGGCTGTCAGGTTGGCCTCCCTTTGTCTTAGTTCTTCTAGTTCAGCGCGTTGCATTTCTTTTGCCTTAACCTTCAACTTGGCTTGTTCCGGATCCTCGTTCTTGGATCTTGACTTGGCTGCTCTCAGTAGCATTTCTCTTTCAGAATCCTCTCGTCTCTTCTTTTCCATTCTATCTAATTCTTCTAAGAACTTCAGTTGACCTTTCACATCTTGAGTCACTTCGTATCGAGTATCAGTCTTAACAAGTATATCAATCCTTTGCTGGGCTATCACAGCTAGCTTCTCCACTATAGTCTTCAATCGTTCGTGGACCGCGTAGCTCATGAGGCTAGCTATCTCCAGCGAAGGTCCCTCCAAGCCGTGCTTCGCACATATCGCCTGTATACGAGCTTGCATCAATTGTAAGGGGATTAGATACTCTTCTTGGCACGATCTAATCTGCGTCCCAATCATATCTGTTGAACCCAAGATCCTTTGCGTCTCCTCAGCCAAGTTGACGCCACCCATAGCAGCTACATCGTTAATATCATCATCGCCTGCCATCTTATCATCGGCGAAGGGCTGAGCAAACTGAATACTCGACTTCTTCTCTTTCTCTTTTAATAAGGACTTGCCGGCCGTCAGTACCGTGGACAAGGCGGCCGTCGAAGACGTAGGCCTCGTAAACGTCTTGCTATTCACCGGCACAGTCTTTTCCGCTTTACTAATATTTATCTTAGTGTGAACTGGAATGTTCTGGAGCACCGCGATTGTACTACCCGCCTTCGGTGGAGGCTTTTGCACGTTGATGTTATTACTAGGCACCGCCTGGGCGGATGTTGCGGGCAGTGGTGAAAATGCCGGACGGGGCGATGGTGGGTTTATACCCTCGATCAGCAGTTCCTTGGTGACCAGGGATTGTCTCAGAAGTGGCAAGCTTTTCTTCAGGAATCCAATGAGACAAGGTTGCGGACTCGCATTGAGCAAGCGCTCAAGTCTATCACAGAACTCCTCCGGCTCCACTTGAGCGTCAATCAATTCTTGGATCAGATTTCTGACGCTTCTTTCCACAGATTTTGGTTCTTTGCTAGACAGATCCAGGAGATTCGCCAAGAAGTTTCTGCATTTCTCCTTTGTATTATCTAGAGGTTTCTGAGTGGTGATAGTGGGTTGTGAGGTGGCGGGGGTGGGCAGGGTGGTCACCGAGGCCACTGGTACGGGAGTGGCCACAGGCCCGGCGGGCATTTGACCAGCCATTTGTCCCGGCGCCGCGACACTTGTCGATATGGTTGATACGCCAGAAAGAGCTGGTACGGTCGAAAGCCGGAGTGTCTGGTGCGGCGTTGTGAGCGTATTGACGGGCGCCGGCCCTACCCTCAGCAGTTGGTACTGACCGTTCTCAGTCTTCAATAACAAATGACCTTGATGCCCCTGTTGTAGACTTTGCAGTGTTTGCAGCGTTATTCCAGGCGCGGCGACTCTTGTCCCGACCACCTGTGGTGTTTCAGTCACGACGCGCGGCGAAACTGTTGCCACTGACTTTTGCGCAGCGACGGCCGGCGCACCCGGCCTCATGTTTAAAATTTGAACATTAGGCAAGATCGCGGGCTGCGCCGATCCTAAGTTCTGCGTTGTAGCTACCACATTCTGTGCTTCGGACTTGTTTATTGTCATAACATTCGGTATAAAGCCTGACATGCTAGAGTTAACTGTCATCGGAACCGTCACCATGCCAGGTGGCATGCTCACTTGACTAGATGTCTGTCCTTGTTTATTAACCAAAGGATTGCTGGATTGCATTGTAATTGTTTCTTATCCTTGACTGGCTATACCGTTCCCCTGTAACGTATGAATGATTTGAGCTTGTGAAAACGATAAACTAACACAACCGTTCGCGAGAAACTAACTTGAAAATTTTTAATTATTATCACAAAAATTTTGAACTTATTAATTTTAACGTTTCAACCTTCGATCAATTATACCCTAGATGTAGGATTACAGTCTACAAAACTGCAAATATGTGTTCTTATTCGATTTTAGTATGGTCCAACCTCAGCCAACCTGCAGACGTGCCGAAATGCGTCAGTGTGCTTTATAAAATCAGTATTAAACAATTAAATACAAATATTTCATTATTCAGCCAATATTTGCGACTGGAGACTAATAAAACACGCATTATGTTAATTTTGATAATACTTTTAATCTTTTTTTTTCTTATAGGTTTCCTACTGACCTATTTTTCTATGCACAATGGTTATCCATTGTCGCCCTAGAAATTACTATTTAGAATATTAAAACTAAATAACGACTAGGACTAGAAACCAATAACTAAACTAAGATACTTCGTTCCCGATCAAATCTCAACTCACACTCAACACGCAAAATCAAATTATTGATACTTGAGATTTTGCGTGTTGAGTTGCAGAACTAAACGCCGCGCTTTTCTCGATAGCTGTTAAAGTTCTTGGCAGAACGAGGAAGTAAAAATATTAAATAGTTGATTTCCCCAGTAAAAAAACAACCCACAACCATTTACAGCTGCACGCTTGTGCGCCACGATAGCCTCCTCGCAACGGGATCAAATGACCGCCCGTGAGAAAAATAAAAGATTATTTTTAGATAAGAATATTTTTTACAACTCCTTGACTTCTATATTCTATTTTATATGAAGGAATTTAACCCTCTGCGACTGATGTGGCTTAATTTTTACAATTGTACTGACACAGTATTATTTTAAATTTTTCCATTATGATGAGAAGAAAAAGTCTTTGTTAGGTTTCGACTATTCTTTAGAAGCAAAATTTTATATTTTTATTTTTAATATTATCATAAATATATATATATTAAAGGATAAACATGTATGGAATTAATGTCTATTGAATGTAATGCAGGATAGTTGCCAGCTAATGTAATAAATTGTACCATTGACTTTGAAATGAGCAACTGTTGAGTTTCTTGTCGGCTCTTCTCAGCAGAACTGCCTTCCGAACCGGTGGTAGCTTTTTGTTCATATGTTCATTCGACGATTCAGAAGTGCTTATAATAATAATCTATTTGAATAAAGAATATTTTGAATGTAAATGTAAATTAAATTCTAAAATAACGGGAAATAATACAGAAACACACATTATCTATGTCTGTTCTGTTCTGTTCTTTCTAATATGGCGTTCCGGGCGTGCCAGTTGAGCACAAAATCACTTCGCCCATATCTATGTCATATATAAAGTAATGAATTGTCAAAGATTGTTATGTAGATTTAAATTTAGAAG
The DNA here is from genome assembly GCA_016802625.1 of Heliconius numata. Classification (NCBI taxonomy): domain Eukaryota; kingdom Metazoa; phylum Arthropoda; class Insecta; order Lepidoptera; family Nymphalidae; genus Heliconius; species Heliconius numata. The sequence continues at coordinate 368,628 of JAEBDU010000107.1, read as the reverse complement.
GTACTTATTTGCTGTGTTAAATAATAAAGTGAATACAAGTGGGTAAGCTGTAATTATATATGACAAGTTTAGTAGTTCATGTTAGGCTACCTAGCTAATACAATACTTATTGTAAACTCAGTGTTTTATTTACGTTAGATATATAATAATCTAAAATAGAGAAAATATAATCATTTTACTGAGATGGTAGTCTAGTATCTTAACATTGACATGGCAGTCTTGTGGATACTTTTCTCCCTCTAAGCACCTGTGGGCTCCCTGCGACCACTTGTCACAATCTGATGCGTAAGCTCATTACGATAAGGTACTGAAAGCCAGTGATAAAAATTGAAAATCAATGGTAATAAGCCGAACTTTATTTTTCGCGGCGTCTTTGGGAAAACCACGTCAATTGCAGAGGGTTAAAAACAGTCGAAAGAAAATTTTGATAGAAAGATAGATTAGGAACAAAATGTTTTATATCCATTACGCGCTATACGAAACTAAGCCTTAACGCACTGTAACAAGATTGGATTTTATTGAAATGATCTTTTGTCATAAGTCTGTGTAATAATATATTGAATTTCTGTTTATATTGCTGATGCCATATTTTTAAGCCGTATTTGTATGCAATCCTTTATCTAGAGTATAATTGATCGAAGGTTTCAACACACACATTGGTTTCCCACTACTTATTTCATCGTCACTGGTCCAATAATGGTATTTTCACTTCTTGTAATATTTTTTATGGTTCTTTTATTATAGCGTTCTGAGCGTGCCAGCTGAGCACGTATCACTTCGCCAATGCCACGTTGTATAGAGATGATATGAAGGAGGTAAAGCTAATTTGATTTGGAATAACATTTACTAAATTGTTCTGTGACGATATTGACGGAACGGACGTCACTGTCAAATGATTTTCTGATTAGTTACCTAAATATCTAAATAAATTTAAATTGAAAATCATAACACAGAGTGCAAATAAAATTAAAATAGTGAGCAGGTTGGTAAAGATTAAATATATCATAATTTTAATATGAATAAACTAAATATTGATTCTTTGCATGAATAAATAAAAATACTTTATTATATTATTATAAATAGACACGGAACGTGTTTTTGTTGACGTTTTAATAATCTATGTCACTTGTCAGTTATTCCGCGAATGTTGGGGTGTGAGTTTTTTTCTCCTCAAAAAATTCAGAAAAAGCTTATATTATAATTAATGTTATGTGTATATAAATGTAAAAAGATTTAAAAGCAGTGATCATTTCAGAATTATATTGTTGCTGTAAAAAATTGCATCAACCGGTAAGAAATATTTTCTCTACAATTGGTTACACAATTCCGATTGAAAAATGTTTTGTAAAATCAATTTCTATTTTCATCACTCACTTTCTTTAAGTATACGCGAGTGAAAGTAAAAGTTAATTCTGGCAACAACAATAGCAAATACAATTTATTTTATTTTAAAAGATTGAGAGAGACATATTTATGTCAATAATAATTTGTATCTATTAAAAACTAAAATTCGCTAATTTAGTACGATATAAAGTCATTATTATTTGTGAAATATATAATTTATATGAAAACTAATTAGTGACTATGTAAAAATAATTTACTATTTATCTAAAAATAATATAACCTGCTCTATTTTATAGTAATGGTTTGCTAAACTTGCCCTATTTTAAAAACTGTATATAGCTAAGTGTATATATCCTTACCATATAAATTATGTAACTTTATGTTATGAAATATTTAAATATAAAGTCAATAAACTCATAAATTTAGCAAAATACAACTCTTCTAGAGGGTTTAAAATAAACAAGCTATTTCATTTACAAATTGATAATTAAATTGTTATACAAAACAAAAAAAAATTATAGTTAATATTAATCAAAGGGCAAAAGTACAAATTGTGTAATATTTTAATAAAATTTTTATCATTTGTACTTTGGAAGGAGTGACCTTCTCTTATCTATAATGCTTATCCTATCATTTTAATAAATACTGACTGTATTAACATATTAAATGAATAAATATCCTTTTTTAGTAATATTTTTTATAAATAAATCAGCTTCACTCTGTATCCTGCATATAGCAGGGTAGACAGAGAGAAGCTAGTGTTAAAACACTCCATTCCCCACTTTTCACTGAATTTTTCTAGGCATTGTATGTTGAGTAGCATAACTCAATGCCGGGCTTATCATAACTATATTTACGTAAATGTAGAGATTTTAAAATTTGAATGTATGTACCTACTAATGACTGTGTCTATCTGTATATAATAAAATGTAACTCATCACTGTCTATTCATGAAATATATTTGAGAAAAACAAATGAAAGATTGTGAGGATAAATGGTTTTTGTTTTGTCTTTCACACAAAAAGTACTTAACAAAAGATGAAGATTTGCAGTAATATAGCTTACATGTCAAAATAACTACTTTTATGTGAAGATAGATTTTGTATAATTTGGCTACAACATAACAATAAATATCAGCAGACAAAAAAAAAGTAAAATATAAATTTCACATTCTGATCACAAGAAATTATCCTGAAATCAGTGAGGCTTAATAATTGCTCAAGAGTTTATACATACATATATATATCTATGTGTTTATAAATAGCTTGAAGGGTGTGTGCTTTTATGGATGTGCTTTACTTCTATGGAAGAGAGCTGAAAGATAATATGTATTGAAAGGTGACATGTTACATAGTAAGATTTTCTTTCCACAATGATTCCGCACATAGCAGGGTACACAGAGGGAACCTAGTGTTGATGCACTGTTCCTCACTTTCTGCCAAAATTTTGAGACATTCTGTGACAATCTTTGAGATCTTTGCACTTTGTTATGTTACCAGAACGGGGAAATGTAAAATATTAAATAATTCATTCCCCCGAGTGGGAACTGAACCCACAACCGTTGCCTTTACAGTCACAAGCTGATTGTGATGTCCTTAGTATGTTTAATTAAGTTAAAATAGTCCTTTAACAAGGGATACTGAATAATCATTCCCTAATCCTTCCTTTTTTATTGGGTATGTCTGTCTGCTCATTTCTAAAACATAGCATGCTGAAAGACTGTATGAGTACTTACTCTACTTTGAACTTTATTTAATCAGACATATTTTAATTATAAACTTTGCCCTCTGTGGAATTTGAGACAAATTACAATCGCGTACAGTTAAACGCGTCATACCTAAATAAAATCAGCCTTTATATCAAACCAAGTATATGAAAAAAATAAATGCAACAAATATAACGTCTGGATGTTAAGCGACAGTCGTGAGTTCGACTCCCACTCGGGGGAATGAATCATTTTCATTCACATTCTCTCGCTCCAATAACAAGACAACGCGCGGTGTGGAGTTCCGCCACTCATCAAGTAATGTCTTGAAAATTTCCCTTGTTTAGTTTAATTCTGGTACCCTGCTATATATGAGGTACAGCGTGAAGTAATAATAATTACAATTATATTTCTATTTAGTAATAAGGTTTTTAAACATATATTTTTTGTTACGTAAAAAGACAATTAAAAGAAATTATGAACGCTAAAAATGGCTCGTGCAGACAATGGCATTGTCGAAATTGTCTCTTGACTCGTGACGTCCACTGAGTAGTAAAAATAGCTCGTGAAAACACGCGGATGTGTCACATACATGCAGGTCTTCTCCTATAATATTAATTATTCTATCGGTTATAGCAGTTTCTTTCTGTTTTATTACAAAAAAATATGTTTTTTTTCTCGATATTCTGGTCTTCTTGAGATATTAGGTTCATGCTATGAAAATATATAATTGTTATGGAATCTGTAAACATGCAAATTTTCAAATTTAACTTAAACGAAAAAAGGAGGAAAGGATTTTCTTATGTTGATTGATATATTTTTGAATATGCCTTTTTTTTAAAACAAAGGTGATAAAATTGTATAATTTATATAAAAAAATATATATTAGGACACTTGTTTACCTTTAAAAACAACACAAAACCGAACTGAAAAGAATGAATACAATTTTTCCTACAAGTAGAATTTGAAAATAAAATTTACTGCTTTATTTCGTATTGCAGGGTAAAGACAACTTAGTGATAAGACACTGTATTCTCCACCCCTTTCAGCTGATGTCTGAAAGCTTTGCGCTCACACGCAACACTACGCTTTGCCTCTACACCAAAGCGAAGAAAATGGAAATATTAAATATTTCAACACCTCGAGTGGGAACCGAACCTAAAACTAGTCGCGCTTATGCCCCTCTGCCACGACTGTCTTCAAATAAGCAATTTAATTTATTGAATTTTCAGTGCGGACTCGGCTTATACTCTCATAACTTAATTAATTAGAGCAAGCTAATGGAATGCTTAATGGTGGATCGCAGATTGCGTCAATGGATCTTTAATTATTAATTTTATATTTGTATATTAACATGTTCCGTACAATAAATTAATTATTATTATTTTAATCGTAGTTACAAAAACCTTCTCAACTCCGTTTTGGTGATTCGTCGTTCGTTTTTTTTTTCTTTTTTTAATCCTCTTGCTAGCACAAGGACAACCTCTGATCGTTCTATATAAAAATCTTATATATATTTTTTGAAATTACTATTGTAAAACTTACATTGCCTTTTTTTAATAACTATGGCCTAGCGAAGTGTAAATTTCTACAGTATCATATAATAAAAAAAATACCTAGCATTTGCGACTTTTTGTGTACCTTGATAAAATATTGCAAAAACTATTACATATTACTATTACTATTAAGATTACTGTGTTTTTGGTTTACTAAATTATTTATTACTGGTTAATGCACTGGTTTGCAAAAGAAGAAATCAAATACATTTTTAAGAAAAATTCTATCTAGTTAGATAATATTATTTTATTATTAAAATGACGAACGATTTCCAATTCACTTGTATGCAATTTTAATAATACTATTATTAGAATGAACGATGTCTCGCCAAGTCTTTCCAAATCTATATAATGATTTTAGTTTGTAAACCGTAATGTGATAGTACAGGTGCGAGTTATAATGAGTGTTAAGAGGATATTGAAACGTCAGCAAAGAGTTTATGGTATTTATTTTTAATTTTTTTTTAAAACTTCACGTTGTATCCGCTCCCTACTTTCTGCCGAATTCTGGATGCATTGCGTTCTGATTTGCAGAACTCAACGCCGCGCTTTTGCCTCGTTACCAGAGCGAGGAAATGGAAATATTAAATATTTCCTAATGCTCGAGGGGCCGACAAGGCCGTTTGTTTTTTGTTACAAATATATTTATTATATACCACGCCACGACAGCCTCAAATAAATTATATAAATAAAAAATGTAAGTAGATAAAATAATATTTTTTTTAATATAAAAGTTATTAATTTATTTTTATGTTTACAATATACTATTTAGATAAACATTTACGGTATAAGACGAAACGTTGCCGACAAAATATTACATGTTATAATTTATACTAGCCCAACAATAAAGATACGTAGGTTCAATAAGCGATGACGTTGACATACGTCACGGCGTGGCTGAATGTGAACGGGCCGTGAGCTCGCGGGCGTGCCGCGCCGCGCCTCCCCAGTGCGGTTACTCGTTTGCGCGGGAAAGCCCGCGTTGTGTCAGACGGACAGATATTGACGTATTGCTTGTTTTTTTTTTTTAAATTAGTTTATGACAAGGATTGTTAATTATTGAGGGAATATTTTTTTTCTTAAATGATGAATGATGGTATGTTGCTTTTTTTTACGTAGAATAATATATAGTGCTAGTTTAATTGAAATTGGTTTAAAATTTTTAGAAATACATAATTCATATAATTAAGTTAGATTTTTAAAAAATGGATAGAATTTAGACGAAAAATATTATGTATGCTTAAATAAAAGGTAACGTATATAAAAATAAATTAAAATAATGTTAACCCGGTTTTTTCACGTATTTGACTTTTCCTGTTACTTTTTATTTAGATTTTTAATTGTATTTTAATGTTTTGTAAATATTTTATTATATTTACTTCCTACTATATTTTTTTGAATACATTATAATAAATTCTAAACGTTGGTTGTTAAATAGTTATCTTGACAAAGTGTTATTAAGAATTGAGTGATGACGGCATTATCGCCTAGATAATATCGATATAAATTAAATATGTTAGGTACAATCACCACTGGTTGTATTTACTTACATATTAATATAAGCGGATGAAGCGATTCCGGAATGAGCGTTTACTGGTTGACTATCGAGATCGTCGTAGGGAAACATATTTTTTTAGCTTCACGCTGTATCACGCACATAGCAGGGTAGGCAGAGGGAAACTGGCAACACAGTGTTAAGACAATCCATTTACATTAAGACTCTTACGTTTTCCGTTACGAGAGCCGGGAGATGAAAATATTAAATATTTCATTACGATAAGTGGAAATTGAAACCACTAACTGTCGCGCTTACTGTCGCAAGCTTGTGCCCCTGCGCCACTACTGGTTTCCAATATGAGAAGATAATATTGTTTAAAAAAATAACCATACCAAGTTTAATCATACAAAATATGTCTATATAAAGAAAATGTCAAGTAACATTCCTTATAAGGTATACGAACAAATAAAAATTCCTTAAACATTAAAAAAGGCCAAAAAATTAAAGGTCACTTTTTGTTTTTAGTCGATCTGTCCTTATAAAGGTCTTTATGTAAAAACTCGTATAAACAAAATTGGTAGCGGGTGTGCACTGTGCATATTTATATTTACTACCAACTTAATAAAAAAAATACTTTGAAAAAGGGTTTTTTGATATCTGACGGTTGGCCCTCCCTACAGCTTTATTTAGTTTTATCACATCGGATAAGAAGCTTAACTTTTTGGTTATATCATTCGTATCTGCTTATCACAGTCTAAAAATATTTGGTTTTTGTAATAAAATAAATATTAGAGAAATATATTTCTCGTTTATATTTCATAAATATATATTTTTTATTTTTTCAGAAAGTAAAGTCATTTTTGCAACGGTACTTTGGACTTTGATTTTTCACGGTGTTTTTCTAATTATCTATGCTTAATCTCTATTAATTATTATTTCTGTCGGTGACTCTCGTTTATTAGCGCTAATTACTACTGTGATTTGAGTTTTCGGTTCAAAGTTCAAATATGAGACGACTGTTAAAACTCATACGTAATAGGTATTTATATACATTACATTGTATAATTGATTATAATATTGTAGAATAATACGTAGTAATAATACGAGTAGGTGGAGGGAACCTCCGTTCCCAATAATACACTTCTGTTCCCCACTTTCCGAGGATTTCTGGAGGCGTTGCTTATAGAGTGGCGGAACTCAATGTCGCTCTTTGTCGATACCAGAACGAGGAACTGAAAATATTAGATATTCCATTTCCTCGAGTGAGAGTCGAACCCACAACTTGTTGCGTTTACAGTCGCACGTTTTTGCACGTTACATGCCCAACACGCAATGTCTCGACATTTTTACGGTGTGTGTGTAATAGAGTGTTTTAAGCCTAGGTTCTATTATTTGCTTGTTACAAATATCAAAAACTAATTTCACGAAATATATTTTATTCTCATTATTTATATAATATGAAAAATACCTACAATTATTTGTCGTTTATCGTCGTCGTATGTTCGTTTACATGTCGTATGTTGTCAAATGGAAAATTTACATATTAAATTGGCTGAAATTAACATTTTCTTAAATCTCTATTATCGCGCTAAGCCCGACATTATAGTAGATAAGCAATATAAACAGATAAATTATATTGCGAAGTAAAGTAATAACCATATTGTGTTATTTTATACATAGATATAGTACAGTCGATGAGCCATTGCAATTAGGTTAGGCTCTCTGAACCTTTGCGCATTGTTCACTTAGAAAGTAAATAATTAAATGTACGCCACGACTCGTTGGCAGTACTGTACATATAGTGAGATAGAATTACTGGCAATAAGTTAATATATGGCTAATAAGCCGTGGTTAGATTAATGTTTATATAATACATATGTATAACGTTTCTTTGGTTTCATCATGTTTCATTGGAGAAATATTTTGTGTAATTTCCCCAGATTTTGCAATACTCAGAGAGAGAAACTGTAATATGAGTGTAGAGTGACAGAACCCAATTTACATTGTAAGAATTGTAAGAAAATTTAGCCATATTATATTCACAAAAATACGACAACGTCGAAATTTCTATGTAACTTTGTTATTAGTCAATTTTAACATAGAATTAAAAAAATATAATATGTTTTTATTATTTTATATTATGTTTTAATAATTACAATATATCTATATATATATAAAATCGAAAGGTCACTCATCACGAAATCTCAGAAACTACATGTCCTAGGAATCTGAAATTTTGCATAGGAGTTACTTATAGGACGTAGGTGCTCACTAAGACGGGAATTTGCAATATTCGATTTCTAAGGGGTTGTTTTTGGGGTCGAAAGTTTGTATGAAACTTCGTTACTACAAATGCTAGGAGTCTCAAATTTTGCGTAGACGTCACTAGGATGTAGTCATCGAGACAGAAATTAATAATAACATAGTTCACGCGGGTGAAACCGCGAGCGGGCCGCTAGTATTATATATAAACAAGTTTATGAATTTTAGTTCATATTGCAAGCATAGTGCATTGGGACGTAGCAATGCAATGGTTGTCGCAATGGACGTGGATTCATGTGGCAGCTAACTACTATAGTGCCGTAGTTATGGGTTCGATCTCGACTTCGGGTGGAGAGTAGTTTGTCATTAGGTTTTTTTAAAGTTAAGCATATTTTCTCTACAAGATGGGAACTTTTACAAGTTTTTCATATATTGGGGTCCTATACATAATATATTTTAGGGTTATGACCTATTGCTTAGCATTGCAAAGTCACGAATGTCCAAACGTCACACCTCAGGGGAATGACCCATTCCACTTGACAGTTTTGTTTACATTTTTTGTTTATTTCTTTGATATAATTTTTTTTCAAAGTTGTCACTTGTCATAGGGGCCTTTTCTCCTTAGATAGTTCGAGACGTATGAGCACAGATGTCTATTTAAATCTGAAAATCTTATTTTATTGCATTTGTTATTTTCTGTTAAAATATGGCTTAAATTAACAATCATTATATTTAAAAATCAGCTTCACGCTGTATCCCGCAAATAACGGATTAGGCAGAGAGAACTAGTGTTAAGACACTGCGTTCCCATTTACATGTTTCTGTTCCCCACTTTCCGCTGGATTCTGGAGGCATTGCGTGTTGAGTGGCGAAAATCAACGACGCGCTTTCCCTCGACACCACAGCGAAGAAATGAAAATATAAATTTAAATATAATATTTCGTTTATTATTTAATTTCATAATTAGTATAAATAAAGTAATTACTTAAAACACATATGTATATGTATAGGTATGCAAATTTGCAATAAACCACAATTTAGCATTAGCGTGTAGAATGCAGTTCTTGTATTTGCGGTCGGTCTGCTATGCATTGTAACGTGACTGGTTTCCAAGTAGAAATTAATGTTGAATCTGGTCTATATTCTGTGGATATTGTTTCTTAGTGAAATTTCTAATTTGTGTTATTTTTCAAAGTATTGAGAAATTTGATGATATTTTAATTAGAATAAGATATTTTTTTTAGCCTCCATTGTATCCCGCTCATAGTAGGTTAGGGAGAGGGAACCTCGAAACCTGATGTTGCACTAAATAATACGAAAAAAAAAAAGAATTATTATTATTGGAAATACCAAGCAATTCCGTGTTATTTATTATTTCATAACTTTTAAATAAACGATGAGAAAATACGAAAAAATTGAATTTTACATATAATTATGTATTTAGATATGCATAGAAGTTTTGGCGATTATCATTTTGTTCTACGAGGAACAATTATAGAGTTACAAAATATAATTTGCTCATTTTTCCTCCACGCGGGAAATTACCTAGTATGAAATAAATAATAATGATGAAAGATCCTACGTTTGTATTGCTTATATTTATTATCCTTATATTTATTATACGACAATCAGTCACTATGTTATAAAAATATGTTTAATAGCTGTTTAATAGCTAGCATTTTTCGCTCTAGTGCGTGTTGCGTGTTGAGTGGCAGAACTCAACGCAGCACAACACGCAATGACTCTAGAATTCGGCGGAAAGTGGGGGGCGGAGTGTCCTCTTCTCTGTCTACCCTGCTACATGAGGGATACAGCGTGAAGCTGAAAATCAATATTTTATTGTAATTGAGCGGTGCATTTTAAGCTTGTAAGACGTTTAAAAGAAAATTTGTTATTGGGGGCATTTAACAATAAAATAGAACCCAAAAAAAATCTATTTAATTTTTACCTATTTGTTTGTGTGTACCGTCTGTGTGTCACGCTAGTCTAAGTTGAACCGTTTTAAATGTAGTTTTTAGTACTTAATGTAGTACTGACAAACATCCTTTAATATATAACTTGTATTATGATTTCGTTTTAATTTTTATCAAATTAAAAATGTAGGTCATGCGTTAGCAAATTTTATTTTATACCAAGGACTTCCAAGTATTGGTAGCAGTTCTAGATAAGGATGGGGAACAAGTAACATTCAAACTATATATTACTTATATCTTAATTATATTTTTAGAAAATGTATTATTAGAATCTGAAAACTCTTAGATCGAATCCTATATGAAAACTTGAATATTTCTCTGCTTTCCTTCTACAAATTAAATAGAGAAAATGTAGATTAAGTATTAAAAAAAACTAAACTTATCATAAGTTTAACAAAGTCATCCATTACATACATATATATCATTATTTTTATAATACACTTCAAATTAGATAGTTCATGTAATATTACATTGGAGATTAATTTGTGATAAGGATTGGTTCACAGTATTACTAATAAATAATAATATGTCTCTATATGGCCCCTACTTTGGCTGTTATTATATATTATTCTATATTGGGGCTAGTAGTTATGTAAAATAATAATAGTGTTATTTTATTACAATCCTTAATCACCATTGACTCTTCGTTCTCTCTGGAACTGTACTCTTCTAGAAAGGGAGAAGAATCTCGAATCACAGCAGTTAATTTTAATTTTTCGACTATTCATATCACGCATTGTCCTCCAAAATGCTGGAAAACATGTTTAAATCTCGATTCTCTGCCTAACATTACCGTAGATTCACTAGGTACTCTACATTAAGATATTTAAGATATTAGAATAGATTTAGATCCTCCGTCTTGCCTGAATTTCTACATAAGTATATCACACATTTTTCATATTCATCTCTGCACCTTCAGAAATGACAACTTATATTTACAATCTTTCTCTCTTCTCTCTACGTCCTCCTTGCCTCTTCACTCTGAAGTGCAAAGTTAGATTATTAGGTGAGTTCGTTAATAATTTATCGGTCAGACCATATTATCTATTTATCAATATTGATAGTGCTCAGGAATGTGAATCATCATATTTTATACTAAAGCATTTAATATCAGCTTTGTCTTTGGTTTCTTATTTACAAGATAAGAGAGACATAAAATAGTAACAAATCCTAAGCAATCCACCAAATTCACACACTAGGTTCCTAGGTTCCCTCTGCTAACCCTGATATGTGGGTGTACAATTAAAAAACTATGTTGGATTTTTTATTTTCTGTCTACCGATTAAAGATTTCTTAACGTCTATCTGTTACAATATAAATATTATAGCTTATAATTACTAAATTCCACGTCAAACTAGTAATATGTTTTTTACGTAACAGCCTTGTAAAATAAAACAACGCACACACCTTTTCCTTATATGTATTTTCAAGGCCGTGTTTATTACTGTTTTATGAAAACTTGGAAAACTGAACGAATAATACCTAAGTTATTTTGTTTCTTGTCACGTCTGTTTGACATTGTTAGATGAGGCGATGAAATGGGTTCTACGTATTGTTCTTTTTTATCACTTTTCGAATAATATTTTTTTAGGTTTAAATAATAAATAAATTTAAGAAATATGTAATATATGTAAAAAAATTAAAGTTCTGTCCTGTCTCAAAAAAAACGGAAAGAAAAGAAAGAAACTTGTAAACACTCTTGCCCATAACATAACAAATATGATATGAGTTATGTCATATTTAAAAATAAACTTTAATCTTAGCTCAGATCTTTTTTTCTACGGAACTGCTTGGACGCCAAAGGTCGGTTAAAAATTAAGACGCAATTTATGTTCCAACATTAATAGCGTATGCCAATTGGGTTAAAAAATATATATATAAGCTATGTGTGTCCATACAAATTACCTGCTTTAAAAACGATCTATAAGTATTTAGTATCGATATTTAATGTTTAAAATAACATTTTATAGTTATTTATATATGAACAATATTGTAATTTTATATTTCAGACGACGAGATGCCGGTCCGAGACGCCGCCAAAAAGTCTCTCGTGAGCGTCATCGACGATGGAACAAAGACTGTCAGATTTGTGGTATGTGACAAAGAAATTAAATAAATAAATTGTAATTATTAGATTTCGAATATTTTAGAGAGCAAAAGGGCTGTGACACGATTTCTTAAAAAATGGGGGGAATGTAGGATATAGAGAATTTTAACACTGCGTTCCCACTGTGGTACTATTTGCGGTAGGTATACAATGTAATCCAAAATTATCGAATTAAAGGGATGAGAACGAATGAATAATCAGAAAACTTCTTTTTTATTAACTTTGATTTCGATTGTAGGGCAGGCAAAGAGGGAGAGTGTTAAGTCGCTTCATTTTCCACCTTCGTCCCTTAGGGGAGCGGTCAAGCAAATATAATTATTTTCACCAAATATCAAATCTCGAACCGTCGTATTTACAAACAGACAGACAGATTGTTTGACTGCGTCATGTCCGTAGCGAATTTTACTACAAAGTACTTTATATTCTATATTGTGTTAACATTTTGCTTCATATATTTCATTTTATAATAAGTGATATCGTGACTTCTACATATACCTACAATATGTTTAATATCGATATGATAATAATCATAGTATTTCTGTATTGTTGATAACGTTATGTTAAAATATATTATACACCTAAACAAATGCAATAATACTTTAATAATAAGACAAAGCGCGGCGTTGAGTTCCGCCTCTTAACTATGCATTGTCGCAAAAATTAGGCTATATTATTCTCAGTTATGGTTTTTTATTTTTATATGATTTGTGAAATTATTTAAATCCTATATCGAAGGGGAACTTTGAAATTTGTCACTTATTTCGTTTTAGCACTTTATCGCTAATTTAATTTGCTACCTTTAGAAAATTTAATTTATATACCTCTATATTTCTGTTAGTTCATGATATCACAATTTACTGCGTTGGTTGAGTATAATTTGTTGTTATAGTATTTTAAGCTGGAATTTTTCTTTACTATATCGACTTATTTTCGTACATTTGACTATCGAACGTAAAGACCCGTTTTTTAACGTTCCATTATATTGAGAAACTCTCTCAGTATTCTAATATAGGTATTCTACGGTACGGTTTCAGCTTTTTACAGGTTACTAGTTTTGGATGCGCATAGAGGCAGAGAGAATTCAGTGTAAATACACTCCGTTTCCCACTTTCCGCTCAATTTTTAGCGGAACTCAACGTCTGGAGCTTTGTCTTGTTATAAAGAAAAGAAAATAATTCGTATTTAACACTGGGAATCGAACCCCCAACGGTGACGTTTACAGTCTTTGTGGTGGCCTGATTAAACTATTTAATTAAATTATTTCTTTATTTTTGCAGATTTACGAAGCGGAACGTTCAGAGGAATTAGTTTCTTACCAACTAGACAAAACGGAAGTGCAGCCTCAAGAAGGATGGTACGAGCAAGACCCCTTGGAAATTATGCACCATATTAAACTATGTGCGGAAAACGCTATAGATCAATTGACTGAGTTAGGTAAGTTTTTGGGTGTAAAATGAAGAGAAAATTTAAAAAGTTAATTATATCATGATATTTGACTGTAAGCGTGGTGGTTGTGGTTTGGATTCCTGCTCGGGGATTGAGTTATTTTCATTTCCTCCTTCTAATAAAATACAAAATATATATTGAGAGTTGGACAGAAAGTGAATTTTTTTGTACTTTGCATAAATATTTTAATTTAAGTATTTATTTAAATAAATAAATATAGTCAAAGTATACGAAAATTAAAGTACTCTTATTTTCCTATACTTTGACTTACGGTTGTTTAAAATATAAAATTCGGTAGTTGTGTATAAATAAATTTATAAAAGTATAAATACCTATAAATTTTAAGTTGTGCCAATAGATAAAATAAATTAATTAATAAAACATACGTTAATGTTGTTAACGTATAATTTTAGTTCTCTTTGTTAGTTTTTTTTTTATTAATTTTGTTTTATTTTTCACAGGATATACAAAAGAGGACATTATAACATTAGGCATAACGAATCAACGAGAAACAACGATAGCGTGGGACAAGTTCACGGGTGAACCATTGCATCCTGCCATATGTGAGTATACAGGAATCATTAAAATTTAATAATTAAAAAATATACAAGTAATGGTTTATGGAAACAAAATAATATTAAATTTTAATAAAAAATCACAAATTGCTACAAGAACGTCTATTTATTGCTTTTAATTTTTTTCTTTCATATAATTTTGAACGTGGAAAGATTTGTTTGAACTAATACTTTGAATCTGTCCATTTACGGTGAAGTTCTTATACCAATTTAATTATAATTTTATTTTTTTATTTAATAACAATATTATTTTCCAGCATGGAACGACATACGTACAGACAGCACAGTGGACGCAATACTAGCAAAAGTACCGGATAGAAACAAAAATTATCTAAAAACTATATCCGGTTTACCAATAAGTCCTTATTTCAGTGCGTTAAAAATGAGATGGCTGAAGGATAACATAAAGGCAGTGAGACGAGCGAGTAGAGATAAGAGATTGATGTTTGGTACTGTCGATTCTTGGATAGTTTGGGTGAGTAACCACTAATAAGTTCATTCTTTCATTCATTTATGTTGTTTCTGTCTGTTGTATGAGAGGTTCGGGAGGTGGGGGTGTGGTGGTGGTGGTGGAAGTGTTTTCGGGATTCCTTTTGGATTTTATTTAATAAGAATATAATTCACAATTATTGGCGTTGATCGTAAATAATTTTCCATAATTAACTCGATTAAAGATAAAAATATATGTTTAAACAATTGATATGTAAAAAGACTATAATATGACAAATAAGCAGGGTCTCTTATAAGAGTAGCACTAAACTATTGCCAAACACATCAGTTTATACGTACCTACATACATATAAACGCTCTCTACTCTGGACGTTGAATTTCCATCTTGGATTATTTATAACAATGTCATATATTTTACACAGTTTCACAAATTTTCTTTTGTTACCATATTTTATTATTATCTGTTTAGTTGTAATAATAATAATATTTTTTATTATTCTTTAATTTTAGAATTTAACAGGCGGTCCACACGGTGGTCTTCACATTACAGACGTAACGAACGCTTCTAGAACTTTACTCATGAATTTGGATACTTTGAATTGGGATCCTATGTTGTGTAGGTAAGTCTATATTTTACTTAGTTTTTATATATTTTTTCTTTTTTGTTTTTTTCATTTCTTTGATGAAACAAAATGTTTTCCAACAATCTGGAACTAATTGAAGCCTTATAAATTTATTAAGCTATATGTAGATTCTTTTCCAATACATACTTGGACGAGTCAAAATTGAAAATTATGATTTTATCACTCTGCGAAATTATAAAATTTACATTATTTATATTTTGTTTCTAGTACGACGTATAAAAAGGCGTTGAGTTTCGGCACTTAACACGCAATGTCTTCAAAGCATCAGACATTGAGGCAGTGCGTAAATAAGGAATTTTCTTAACACCAAGTTTCCTTTGTCTAACTACGCTTGCGGGAAAAAGCGTGAAAAAGCAACTATACACAAATAAATCTTCTTTAAATTAAATATTCAATTCTAGGTAGGTATGTATCGAAATCCGCATACATAATTAGTTTTGTTATTTTCAGATTATTTGGTATACATAGGGAGTCGTTACCGCAAATACGAAGCAGTTCAGAAATATATGGTTCAGTTAAAAATGGAACTATTTTAGAAGGAATTAGGATATCCGGCGTAAGTATTTTTATACTGAAATGACAGTTTGACAGAATTTTATTTATATAAGTGTAATGAATCTAAATATACCCATTATTTAAATATATTTATTTCACTAATATTAGCAATGTATTTTCAAATGTTTAAAGTGAAGAACAAATTGAGCTGTTTATAAGTTTAAAAGTTTAAAGTGCATGTAAATGAACATTTCCTTCTTTTTTTCTTTTTTTTTCACACCACCGTCTATGAAATTACAACATGCAAAAATTCTATTTGATATATAGATTTTGCTTAGGTCTTCTTTTGGGTTACAAGATAAAAAAAAAAAGAAAAGAATAAGATACATTTTCAGAAGAAAATAATATAACAAATATATAATATTTCCAGATATTAGGCAACCAACAATCAGCGCTAGTCGGTCAAAACTGCCTCCAGGCAGGCCAAGCGAAAAACACCTACAGAAGTGGTTGTTTCCTCCTCTACAACACGGGGCAGAGGCGAGTGCAGTCCACGCACGGCCTGCTGACTACTGTCGCCTACAAAATGGGGGATTCGCCTCCTGTTTACGCTTTGGAAGGTAATATAGTGATATTGGGAACCAGACGTGGTAGTTAAAAGTCAGTAAAGTCGCTCAGGGTTGGCACTCTTATGTATATTTCTTTGTTTTTGTTTTTGCTTCACTGAAGGCCAGACAATCGAGTTTATATATAAACACAATAAAAATAAATTACTTTCATCCTATCTCCCAGGATCAATAGCAGTAGCGGGTGGTGCAATGAAGTTCCTCCGGGACAACCTAAACCTAATCCAGGACGTGGCCCGGGACACGGAGCACATAGCGGGGCAGGTGTTCTCAACCGGGGACGTTTACTTCGTGCCGGCATTGAACGGGCTATATGCGCCATACTGGAGGAAGGACGCTAGGGGGTAAGTTTTTTGTGCTTTACTTATAGTATTGTTGATGAGTCGTGATCTCTTTTTTCAGATTTGATTTTAATTTTTTTCTTATGTTTTTGGACTTGGGCTCAACACGCAGTGTCTTGAAAATTCGATTATTCGATTTTTACAAAGTATCTAAACACTAGGTTCCCTATTTTGACATTTATAAAGTTATTCCACGATTAGTAATGAAAAATACTTATTTAGAAAATGTATAAACATTTGAACGTAGCGGGACATGAACCTTTAAAATCAAATCCGGCGCAGGATCAAATTCCGGCAATCTTCAAATTTTTATACGTTTTCTATGTAAGTACTAAGTTCCTTTTGCCTATTTCAATATACACATATTTTTTGGTTTCAGTATAATTTGTGGTCTAACTGCATTCACAACCAAGAACCATATAATTCGAGCTGCTTTAGAGGCTGTTTGTTTCCAAACTAGGTGAGTTAATAAAATATTATATAATACTGGAAAGCCCAAAAACGGCATCGCCCGTTTCAATTTTTTGTTATATTATGGCCAAATTTTACAAAATGTTTAAGTATAAATATAAATTGATTTTTGATTTAAATATAATTTGATATTTACAGAGATATTCTAGAAGCGATGAACAAGGATTGTGGTATGCCATTATCTAAATTACATGTGGATGGTAAAATGACATCTAATGATCTTTTAATGCAATTGCAAGCTGATTTAATTGGAATACCTGTTTGTGAGTATTATTACTATTAACATTTTTATATAATTACTAGCGATTCACCCGCGAGTTTGCCCCTTTATAGTTATTGTGATATAATCCAAATAAAGTCATATAAAGTCTCCAAAGTGAGTAAGAAACTGAGAACGAAGTATATTAAACATCGTCCTGTATGGAATTATAGAGCATCATCCTACTAATATTATAAATGTGAAGTTTGTCAGTTTTGTTGTGTTTGTTACACCCAAAATGTTATCCAAATCAGTCCCAATTTTAAGTTGTAATAAAGAGACAAACACACATACATAAAAATATATACCTATACTTTTTTCTTCCTAAATTCCCAGTACGAGCCCACTCATGGGACATGTCAGCGCTCGGTGTGGCGGTGGTCGCGGGTGCAGCCGTGAACGTTTGGAGTATGGACAGGTGGAGACACCGCGCCACGTCCACTGATACCTTCCTGCCTACTACTACTGATGATGGTAGGAAGTGTTTTTATTTTTTGTGGCTTGTTGAGTGGGGAAAAACGCGATACCAAATATTTCGTTTACTCGAGTGGAGATCGAACCCACAACCATCGCTTTACAGTGACACCCCTGTGCCCCAGCGCCACGATGACCTCAATATAAAAAAAAATGTTATTTACTTTAAAAAAAAATCATGTAATTAATAAAAATATATATTTGTCAAACAGATCGTGACGCAAGATATACAAAATGGAAGATGGCGGTGCAACGCTCCCTCGGCTGGGCGACCACAAAAAAATCTATCACAATGACAGGTCAGGCCAAAAGAAAAAATAGCATTTTAAACGAAATCCAATCCCCACCCCAAAGTAGGAAAAATTCAGGCATAGATAAAAATATAGACCTAGCCATAGACAAACCTGTGACAGATGAAGGCGTCGATGATTATATTCAGGAATTAATTCAATATTCCGCTCGAAAATTCTCAATTTTTGTTCCATTACAAACACATAAAGACGAACACACAATATTAGACGATATAGAGTATTATAAAAATAAAAAAGAATGTGATTATGGTATGTGTCAGTGTTGTCATAAGAAAAAAATACAAACCGACTGGGAAACCATAGAGGAAATTATAGAGAATGATCCGGAAATTATTTTCGATAGCGATGACAACCCTATCGTGGTTGAACCTAAAATAGAACCCATTGTGGGCTATAAAAAGAGATTGCCAGTGGAGAATATACCCGCCTTATTCAAAAATATATGCCAAGTTAGAGATACGTTGACGTAGTTGCCTTTTTTGTATTGTTGTATTAGGCTGTCAGTGCGATGGTTTAAGTCATATTTTTTTATATGGATATTACTTTTTGAGTAAATCGTTTTTTAATTTGATTTCTCGAATAATAATCGAATAAATTTAGTATAAAACAATTTTTGTGTATTGTTACCATAACTATTTAATAATCTTTGACTTTTTGTGTGTAATTTTATACATAAAATATCTAAACTCAGTATTTTCAATTTTGTATAGTATTATTGAATTAGACCAACCATGTACTGGCAGCCATATTTAGTTTAATTGTTAATTTGTAACGGCGCAACGACTTAGGCTTTGGTCTCAAATAAAAGTATTATTTTACCTACTAAAGGTCTTTAATTTTATTTTTTATCTGTTAATGCATGTTTTTTTATACCTATATCCTTGTTTAAACATATAAATTATTTTATTTCTACTATTATAAACTATTATAAACAAAAATACAAACCTACATTATATTATTAATGAGTTGGTTGTTTTTTTTTAATTAGAGCTATAATTTTTACATAAATATCGTAAATCTGTAAAAGAGAAAAGTTTACATGATATATTACTTATAAAGTATATTAATTATTCAAAACATTAAATATTTTATTGTAACACTATGTGGCTTCGTCTGCTTAAATTTATTGTTATATTTTTGATAAATGAAAATATCTTTACATAAATTGTAGCCTATATGTAATGTATAAGCTTTGTTACTGAAAAGTTTCATCTGACTCCGTTCAGTAGTTTTCCCGTAAAAGTGGAACAAACATCTATCCCTGTAAAGTTCCACATTTACAAAAATACAAAATAACTTTCACATTTATTTAAACATTTAATATATTTTTTTAAATGGGCATGATTTTAATTATATATAATTTACTGGTTCTTTTTCTCAATAACGTGTTTAAATTCGGTTATAAGATTCAACGTGAAACATCGTGAAATATCATATAAAGATAAGTGATTTAATATTATTTTGAAGTAAACCTTTTTGGGAAAAGGAGCTTTGTTTTAACCATTTTGTTTCTACTTCTTCTAACTGTCCACGCTAATTTATCTAACAAGTTTGGCTATTTTTTGCTCATTATGTCCTACATGTTTTTTTAAATAAGTTGTTGAGTGGCTTACATCGCCTTTTTCTTAATAAATATTCTTTTATTTCAATGTTGAACTCATTACTATAAACTACATAAATATTACAGAAATCGGAAAAAGAATTTATTTATTTATTCATTTTATTTTTGCAACGCATTTTATTTTTTATGTGGCAATACTAATATACAGTACGGTCGACGAGTCGTGGCTATTCTGAAAGTTAACTGTAGCAACTTGCGCAGATTTGATTTAACGATATATTCTTAAGTTTGATTAATTTCTTCCCAAGTGCGCAAAAGTTTAAAAAGGCTGACTTTAGAGTTTCCACTCACATCGGCTTTACTATACATATATCTATTATAAAACAAATAATTTTCTTTATTTACAGAAGAGCGATATAAGCTGTTAGCTTCAATTCCTGCAACTGTATACCTCATTGGTACCTTCACTATGCTAGTCGTGTCCACATTACTCAAGAATAGGTGATAAGTTTTATATTAAAGGTAGTACGGGTTCAAATATTTTATGTAATTATATCTTTTAGTTTTTATGTTGAATTTTGTGCAAAAGACATTTGTTTAGCATTGTATTTTTTGGTTGGGCATTGGGTGTAATTTTTAAGAGCTATCATTTGCTAACTTTAAAGTAATTTTAAATATTAATCATACTTCCGTGATTATATTACACATAACGAAAAATGGTATAAAAATAGAGACCTTATTACAAAATAATTGTTTTAAGTTTTATGTTGTTATGGTAATTCATACATGTATTAGCGAAACTTTGTCAAAAAATTCCCATTAAAGTTCCCTTATTTGTTATTTTGAATATATTGAAATATATATGAAGAAAACCAAAACTCTAATCCAAAAGATATTTTTTATATTAAATTCCAATAACTTGACTAATAAATTTCTAGGATATATTTCAACAATATGATGCTCAAACTCTATAAATAACTCTTATAAAATAACAATAATGTTGCTATATTAATAAATCATCACTTTTGCATCAAATGTTGCCATACTATATATTCTTAAGATGAAATGTCATTTTCGCAATATTTGTAATGAATCATGATTAATTTGATATGTACATAAATAAGAATTGTGAATAACTTTTATTATACTTTTGATTTTGTAAGCATTTTCTTGGGTTATTCATCTTTTTAGTGAGGCATTTATTTTTTGACGAGTGACTTGATTTATTTTATTTTGATATAGTTATTGATTTGCTTTTTTTATGATCGATTTTTTTTATTTTTTTATATCTATACATCTGTATATACATAAGTTTATAAGACAAACGATGAAATCACTTTTTTCAAATTGTATAATAAGACACATTTTTTATTTATGCATAGTTTTGTTTTTAAAATTATTTTATTGTAATACTTTTTTTTTCTCAATTATATTTTCTTAACTTATTTTAGTAAATTGAACATAAGACATTATTGAAATGATGAAATGAAGTTTTTAAATAATGTGTGTTGTGCATGTCATAAAAGTTGACTTTCATTTTAAACTTATCTAATTTGTAATAGACATGTAAGAATAATAATATAATAATGTATGTCTGTAATTTGACCAAAATATGTTGTTGTTGTAGATGGCTGCTTAAAAAAGCCCCACGGTTTGAATTTATACTTTAAACTTATTATACATATGCAAACTTATAAACATATAAATTTAGTCATATATTTGTATGTAATAATATTGATAATATATAAAAAGCTCATATTTTTAAAGATTTATTCCATGCTTAAGAAGTAAAAAAATTCAGATTTTTCTTACTTATATATAATGATTATCTTCTTCCACAGCGAAAAATACAATATGTTCAGAAAATATAATTTCAGAAGGGGAGGGGGTAAGGTCCCCCTTACTGTATCATTTTATATAAGAAACTATTAGTAGTCTTAGCTTGACATTTGATGAACATTGTTTAATTTATTATTTAAATAAATTTTAAATAAAGTAATGCAAAGTATATTTATTATTATTTAATTACAATTATTTATTGATTTAATTTATTATTGATATTAAATTTAAGGAATATAAGCCATAACAATAGTCTATAACACGCCTGGTGTGCACTGTGTCGATGGCATACAAATTATTTAAATTTACTTATATTTCTTGTTATTTTTGTATATAACCTACGTAATCCTTATTCAACGAATAGGCCACGACTCTAGTCTTTTTGTTTTCGCATTAATTTAAAAAGTTATATCAGTTACACATTTTAAATATTGTTTTTACTTTAATTAAATAAAATTAATGAGTGTTAATTGTATATTATGATAAGTAAAAAAATATTATTGTTGGTGTAAAAAAAATTGTCTATCATTCCTATGATTTGTTTGCATTTAGGGTATTTCAGGTTTTTTTAAGTAGGTACACATTTATGGGATTTATTAGTGATTGGGGTATTCTTCTAAAAGATTGTCAGTGCAAGATTTATATATTTCAAAATAATATTATTATTTTATACTTTTATTATTTTTTAATTTAATTACTTTTTATAAAAAAATAAAAATCATTTTATAATTTGACAATTTTTTGTATATTTTTTTTATTTTTTATATGATATTTATTTCAGTCGGTTATAATTATTAACACAGTATATGGTTCTAACTTACACACCCACACTGAAAAATGTCTAGTAACATCAGTTTTTCATATTCATTAAAATAATATAAGATTGTTTTGCCAAACTATTTTTAAAGTCCTATTTTTAAATAATCATTCTTCACATCTTGTTTACATTACATTTTAATATAAATTATTGTTATCTTTTAATTCGTAGACCAAGCTTGCACTGATATTTACCTAATGTGATATTAATATGGTATCCCTTTTTTTATTCTTTTTTATCGTACTTACGGTTTTTGGGGTGAAATATTTGGGTTTTGTAATTTTTTAAATCTATTAATATAAATTATAAAGCTATATCAATTATCTTTACACTATTATTGCTTTAGCAATATAAGATTTGGTCAGTGTTCTATAGTTCAATAGGGTAACATATATGTTATCCTATTGACGTTATAGTACGATCGACGAGTCGTGACCGCCGTGAAGTTATCTGTAGATGGCTGCGCATATTTAATTTGCATTTTTATGTTACTTTTCATTATTTTCTTACCGAGGAATAAGGTGAAAAGTTTAGAAAGCGTAACTTCAAGGCAGCCAAGACCTCGCTCGTATTGCACATATTTGTTGATTGTATATATGTATCAGGTATATTGTAATAAATAATTTGTTGGTTTACTTTTGTTTTATTTATACAGCATATACCCGTGCTGGATAGGCAGGGGGAATCTGAGAACCTAGTATTAAGGTACTCCATTACTGTTAAGATAATTCCGTTCCCCACTTCTAACTTCCACACTAATTCTGGATGTCATTGCGTGTTGAGTTGCGGAACTCAACGGAGCTCTTTACCTCGTTACCAATACGAGGTAAATGAAAATATTAAATATTTCACATCCTCGAGCGGGAATCGAACCCATCACGATTACAGTCGCATGTGTCCTTGCGCTACGACTTTGTTATACTATTTTTATTTTATAACTATTGAGAGAAAATCGTTATCCATTTCAACAAAAACAATATTTAAATTTGAAATTTCTATTTTTTTTCGCTTTTTGTATTTTCCTGTCGCAAGCCGTCTGTTTTTACAATATAACTTTTAAAGTCATTTTCTTTAGAGGACTTTAAATAATGTAGTCATACGTTAAAAAACTATTAAATATTCATAAAATTTAAAAATGCCTTTAAGTCAATAGTAATATAAACTATAATTTTTTTAAAAGAATTTTATAAATTACAATATGCATAAATTTCAATTTTCAGTCAGTAGTTTTTCGAACTAAAATCAATTTAGCCAACATTATGTACGTAACCGCGAAGGAGCGAAATGTCAAAATCACGGGTTTAGTATTTGTAAAAAAATAAAAATAATGTATGTGATATTTTGCTAAAACAGTTTATAAAAATATATCTAATGAGCTAAAAGGTGAAATAACTAAAAGGTATGTAAAATTGATATTAATAGTATACCTTCTGTTCATTATAACATTGACTTATAAATATATTTCTATTTCATTTCAGTTTCTACTAAAATCATCATACGATTTAAATCTGAAAATGACTGAAACTTTAAATTTGAATAATCTTCCTTTAGAAACGTTTATTGAGATATTACTAAAAATTGATGGCATTACATTAGGTCGATGTAGAAGAGTTTGCAAACAATGGAAAGAATGTATAGACGAAATAGATCATTTATGGTTCGAAATGTGTAAAAAGGAGTTCAGACATTCATCGAAACTAGCCAAAACGAAATCTGGTCATGATTGTAGTTGGTATCATATATTCAAAAATCTGAAATTGTGGTCTGATGTGTCACATTATGAAATCAATGTTAAAGAATTTTATAAGTTTAATATACATGACAGATCTCATTTATTGAATATTGACTACGGATTATTGCCTTTACGAGACTCCAGAGGTGGCGTTCTGTATGATATGAGTACATTGAAATATATTCCTGTAACTCTACCCGACCAAAACATATTGAAACTTGCCAATAATGATTTTGTTACGGTAATACAATTGAAATCTGGTATTTTAATTCAAAGAACTATTGAAACCCCTGAGTTTGGGACAGAGGAATTTTTTAAAGCTGACAACTTTATTCTCACAAATGATGCCTTATATTTTCACAATCATAGAGATATTTTCAAATGTGATCTTTTAAATGAAAGTTTAACACCAAAAATGATAATTCACTGTGATTATGATATTAAAGAAATGCAGTATTATGAAAGAATACTACACATTTTTACAGATTGTGGTAAAATTGTAAATATAAATAAAAACAAAGAAATAACAGTCCAACCATTGAGATGTCCAATAGAATGGATAAGACAAATAAAGTACATCAATGCAATTAATGATAAGAACTTTGTATGTTATTCACGTAATTTATTTAAAATAGAAACTGATAAATATCAACACTTATATTTAGAATTTCCTCCGATAACTGCTTTATTTTTTTATGTGGACATAGTATTAATAGGTACTAGAGAGGGGGAAATTCTGCTGTATAGATTATCTAGTCAAAAGAAAGCTACAAGACCTATTTTTGAAACATTAACAACGTTGCCAGATGGTAAATTTGCAGTTCAATTGGATGTATGTGAAAAAATAACAGGACCTACTATTGTGGCATCTACATTTTTTGAGTTATTCCATCTGAACATTAATTTTTTTCCTAATGTAAGTCACTTTTGTTTACTTTTATTATGATTCTTGCAAAACATGCACAAACTATATTAAATGTATTGTTGTTAGAATCCCCATTGAATTCACTCAACACATGTGTCTTGGGTAGAAAGTGAAACATAGTGTCTTAACTCTAGGTTCTCTCTACCTGCCTCTCTAAATGCAGGATGAAACATAAATCTAAAAAAATATGTGAAACTTATATCTGTATAGTTGATGTACATAGGTATTTATATATAAATTTTGAGCTTCATCCTGCTATACATTTTGTGATACTATAATAATAAAATATTGTAATAATGTTTTATTTTAAGTATATTATTGCATAGTATGTCAACTATAAGTATTGGCATTTTTTTTTACTCAAATTATTTGTATTTTTTTTCAGGAGCAAAAACCAAAACAAACATTTTCAACACACAAATGTCAAATGTACAAAAGATTATTGAAATTAAATAGTAGACTGCAAAATTCATAAATTACATATGTTTTAATAACAGTATAACAAAAATTTTAATACTTAATTGGAGGAATAATTTTTGGAGGATTCAGTCATTAGGACAGTTTTGTCACTACTGTATAAAAACATTATATGGTTGTTCTTTTTTAACAATTTATATTTGGTATGAAAATAAAATAATTGTAGCCTACTAAAAAAGAATTGTTATGGGTTTAATATCCACTTGGGGAAATAATTATATTAATAATAAATTATGTTGATATTTAGGTATAAGTATAATGTGATATAATTTATTTTATGTTTAATGAAAAAATTGTTAAATGTTGAAAGTTAAAAGTGTTAGTATTATAATAGGCAATTTAAAATTATTCTGAAAACCAATTTCTTTTGCTTATGTTTTTTTTTTTTATTTTATTAATTTTGTCATATTACTAATATCAATATAAATTTAAAATAAGACTATTATAATGTTTTGTATATTATCGAAATTTGATGTTACACAAAAGTTCAGCGGTTCAAGTGTAATGGTTAAGAATCAAGGATTTAAAATTTTAGAAGAAAATTTTAAAGATAATGTCAACAACTGTGACTGTAAAATTTGAACAATTTTATATAGAGATAAAATAAAGAATGTAAAACATGTTATTTGGTGTATTTAAAATAATTTGTGACTCAAGTGCAATATACTGTGTATTTAAATTGTTGTTGTTTTTTTATGTTAATTGATTTAATATTTTGAGGCCATTGTGGCGCAGGGGCCCAAGTGCCCCTAAAGTTCGACTAAACGCTATGGTTAAGTGATTATTCCATTTGTTTTTTCAAAAGATAGAATACCGCTTACGGTAGAAGGAAGACTGAAGGAATATTGCGAAAAAAACAAACTAAATTATGGAGAGATCAAAAGAAATAAAAAATGTAATAAAGAAACCGTAAAACCAACAATAGAATCGTTCAAAGACAAAATCTCTACTAAACAAGAGTTCTTGCCACTTACTTTACTTTCTGAGAAAGGGAAAAATAACTTCTATCACTTAAATCCCATATTAATTAATTAAAGCAAAGTAATTAAAGTAAAAGAATTCAGAGAACTCCGATCTTAAGATTTGCCAACGTGTTCCAAACACCAAAAGTAGAATTGGCAGACCGAAACGGAGATGGCGAGACAAGCTGGACCATCACAGACCTGACTGGTGTATGTAAAACACAAAATAGACCAGTAGGGAAGAAATGGAGAGAGTGGACAGTCAGTGTCGATATTTTTCCTTTTCGTTACGAGATTTTTGTAAAAATCACTGTCTTGTATTCTGAATTTTACAAAATTTAAATTAAATATCTATTTTGCATTTTATATTTTATTGCTTTTCTCGTTATCTCAGTATTTTGTTGCCTCTCAAAATTGCACACTTTGTTGGCAATGACAACTATTCTAGTGAGATTTGTCTATATAGTGACGAACAAGAAATTATTTCATTGATTATTTATTAATGTGATAGAATTAAGCGATCTTTTTGTTATTTTTTAAAAAATGTTAAGCTTATCTTTGTCATATATCCCAGAACAAGTTGATTTTGTTTCAATACCTGTTTGTTTTATTTCTGTAAAAATTTAAACGGTTTATACATTTTTATACGTTTTATAAATAAGGGTTTTTCTTTCTCTTTTTTTTATCGAGTTTTACCAATGTACCTAAATCTGCGATAAAGTAGACAAACCATTCGTTTCTAAAAAAAAGTAATTAGGGTAGTTTACTAAGAAATCAATTACTTTCAGTCGTTGAAAGTATTTTTTTGGTAAACTTATAGCGTATAGGGTTATTCTCAGTGAAATTAATTCTCGGCTTAACTTTATTTCGGTACAAATTAATGTTACTCAGTACATTTTTATCTAAAATGAAAATCTAGGAGAAGTGCCACTTCGCCAAACAAAACTACCCTTGGAGTAGGAAAATATTTATTAGATATATAACATAAGGTTTGACGACGTCTTGGTGTAACGTGTCAGACTAATAGCGATGTGGGTTCAATCCCTGCTTTGGGGAATATTAATATTATAAGTCTTTTTTTGTATGCCTAAGAAGAAATGTACATAAACCGACGTTATTGCTTAAATTAGCAACTCGAACGCGTCTTTGCCAATTTTATCTTACTGTTATATATCTAATAGCCTTATTATACAGAATATTTACATAAATTGTAGCTTACTTATGTGTTTAGTTGTATAATTTATACTTACTAAATACTGACTACTGTAAAGTTTCGTTTAAATCAGTTTTTTCCCTCCATGCCGCTGAATTCTGGAGGCCTTGCGTGTTGAGCGGCGGGATTCAACACCTTGCTTTCTCTCGTTACCAAAGCGGGGAAATGAGATAAATATTTAACTTAACACTTGGCTACAATTTATATTAAAGATTTTGCATAATTTAGCTATAATATAACAATACATACGCAGGCGAAGTCGCGTGTGAGTCGCTAGTGTTAATTATTGCCTACGAGAATGTCAGATATCGGCTTAACTGAAAACGTGTAATTAGTTCGCGTAAGTAAGTTTCTATTGAACGTCCTGAGGGCACAATTAAGATAAGACAACGAGATGCGTTTAAACCCATAGCGCTTTCATTCTGCGTTATATGTAACAAATACAAAACGAAATGACTATTTCAAGGATTTTAAGTGTAGAGTAAACTAGTCCTACAAATATTTACGAAATGGTTATGAGTTCGATTTTTGCTTAACTAAAATTTCATAATATTTCTGTAGGTATAAAATTCGTATGGTGTATATAAGTTGTATTATATGTAAAAGGGCAGAAAATTAAAAAAATGGTAATACACAATTAACTTAACTTCACGCTTTATCCCTAGCGGGGTAGTCAGAGAGAACGGAGTGCCAAACGCTACGGTCTCTACATACCTCTTTCGCCTTGTCCACTGTCATCAACCTCTTCATATATGCCCTCCAGGGGGTCCTCATACTTTTTACGTGACCTTCCTCCAGTATCTTTGATGCAACGCGATCGGTTGTGGGTTCGATCTCCACTCGGGGAAACAAAATATTTATTTAAATTAATATTTTCATTTTTTTTCTCTGTTGTAAGAAATGTTAAAATATAAGTACTTGATTTTTTTTCAAAAAAAAAAGTCCCGCTGAATTTCTTGCGCCGGTCCTTCTCGGGTGTGAGGCATTAACTTTAGTGAACTGATGGTAGATTATTTGATGTTCTAAAATTGAAGCATGTAACTTTGTATTTTGAATAAAATTTTGACTGGACGGTGCAGCGATGATTCATGCGTATTGTAACATTTATTTAAAAATATGATTATAACTAACCTAGTCTGTAAGAAATATTGTTTACTTGGGGGTACGAAGTGTCTAAACACTAACGTCCTTCTGCCTACCCTGCTGTGTGCGGGATATAGCGTAAATCTGATTCTAGTCTAAATCGACCTAATAAAAGCGTGTCAAAACTATAAAAAAAACAGATAAATTAATATTAATTTTCAATAAATAAAGCAGAATAATCGATATCACGCGCCATCTGTAAATAATGTAAAGATTCACTGATAACAGTTTGATGGAAATGCTGTCGAAGTTTAACCGTCGTCGTTTCGTTTTAACTTCAATACAAACTTTTAACTTTTAACCGGGATAACAAAAATCGAATGAAGTGGTCCAAGATTGTTTCAAAGTAATTTATAAAGTCAATTTGCCGTTTATCCACTTCTCTATTTGAAGTTATGTATGTAATTTAAATTGCTATTGACGTAGTTAGCATTGGAAAAAAATAAAATCTGTAGTTCAAAGGGCTTTGAATAATTATTAAATGATTCTATTTCATTTTTTCACCTTTTTCTCATACGGCAAAGTTGGCAAAGGGAACCTTATTTTAAAACACCCCGTTCCTAGTTTTAAGACTTAGGAGAATCAGTTTAGCGAAACGTTTCCACATATTTTATCAATTAACGATTTCTATACGTATGACATAGTTTTTTTTAATTAATTTCCATTATTTTTTAATTAATTGCCAAAATAAATATTATTTACGCCAAAATTTATTTTTAAATGTCTTACTATAGTTTATACAGTAGACCTAGTGACTCATTCCTCTATCTATGTATAATGAATAGGTACAGTAAAATAAATTAAAAATCCAATAACAATACTTTAAAAGCGATTTTATTATTTCCACGTTTGTTTAAAAAAACATGAAAATAATAAAAATGTTAAAATCGTGTCTAAGCTATAGTTATTTATTTATACGTTTCGATAATATTTATGTAAAGTAAATATTTGTATGAAACTCCAAATAAGGAATAACATGTATTTTGTATTTTGCGGAAGAATTCATATTTAATTTCGCGTCATTATAATTTTCGATTGTTCGATTCCCGCTGAGGGGAATATTTAAAATATTTTGGTTTCTCCAATCTGCTTAATATAGAAAATAAACTTGAGCCAATTAACAAGAAATGTTTTTTTTTGTAAATTCTATAATATATTACATTTGTAATTTACATAAAACGAAAAAAAAAATGTTTTTGAAATTATTTCTTTATTAAAACTAAATTGGTCACATTATTTCTAATATTTACAGCTCTATATAATCTTATGATATCGTCAAAAGTATACGTAAATATTTAATGTGTCCACTGAAATGAGTCTTTCAAATAAAGTCGTGATTATAACAGGTGCAGGCTCTGGAATTGGAGAAGCTATAGCTTTGCACTTTGCTGGACTCTCCGCTAAACTATATTTAATAGACAAAGACAAGGAAAACCTATATAAAGTAGCAGAAAAATGTGAAAACTTCAATACAAGCAAAATTATGAAAGCTGTTATCGATGTTTCCAATGATGACGATTTAAAGACATCAATAGAATCAGTGATTCAAGTATTTCACAGAATTGACGTACTAATAAACTGTGCAGGAATTGGTGTATCTGGCTCTATAACGGACCCAGAATTTTTAAATGTTTTTGATAAAACGATGAGTGTAAATCTTCGTGCTATTGTTGCTGCTATTCATTTTGCAGCGCCGTCTCTGATTGCAAATAGAGGATGTATAATAAATATTTCAAGTGTTTTGGGCGCATTGACAATGCATACTGCTGTAGCTTATAGTACTTCAAAGGCAGCCGTGATGCACTTGACTAAATGTGTTGCCATGGAATTAGCTGAACATGGTGTTAGGGTGAATTGTATATCCCCTGGACCTGTTGATACCAATCTTATGATAAATTCTGGTAAAACACCAGAAGAAGATAAGTTTCTAAAAAATATGATGTTGAAACATTTGCCTTTAAAGCATATGGTGAAAGTGGAAGATGTGGTGGAAATGGCAGGATTGTTGGCCAGTGACAAAGCTACTAGTATTACAGGAGCAAATATGTTTATTGATTGTGGATTTGCGGTTGCCTCCTGTTTGAGGTTACCTGAGAACTCTTAAATTTTGGTCTACTATAAAGGAAAGTATAAACCGAGATGTAATATTTTAAAAAGTATTTGAAATATTTGTGTAGTGACAGA
>JAEBDU010000107.1:290145-324723 GCA_016802625.1 Heliconius numata | reverse complement strand
ATACCCTCTTCAGCATTAACCACAAGCTCGAAAAAAAAAAAACCGCCCGCTATAGAGGCATAGCAACGAAGATTTAGATGCGTTTGCACGTATTGGATAATTGGAGTTGATTGTATTATTTCAGCGCGATATATTTGGTTACATATTTTTTGTAGTAGTTATTAGTAGGTAGGCTTTTGTTTATAATTTCTTCCGTTTAAAAATAGTCATTTAACTATCTAAAAATAGTCATTTAAATATATTTTAATAAGTACTTGAAAAGATTAGTAGCACAAATTTAAAATTACGGTACCTACTAAAAAATCCTTGCCGAGTAAAACAATTGGAAAATCCTTATTGAAACTACGAAAATGCGGGTTGCATTAGAGTTTAATTAATTTTCCCATTATCTTAAGTGCTTTGCAAACATACATTATATGAATAATCCAGTAATAAAAGCGGGCGAAGCCGCAAGGGGGTCGCTAGTATATCTATATATATAAAATCGAAAGGTCACTCACTCATCACGAAATCTCAGAAACTACATGTGCTAGGAATCTCAAATTTTGCATAGGAGTTACTTATAGGACGTAGGTGTTCGCTAAGACGGGAATCTGCAATATTCGACTTCCAAGGGGTTGTTTTTGGGGATGAAAGTTTGTATGAAACTTCGTTAGTACAAATACTAGGAGTCTCAAATTTTGCATGGACGTCACTTATAGGACGTAGGTACTCATGGAGACAGAAATTAATAATAACGTAATTAATAGTAACGTAGTTCACGCAGGCGAAGCTGCGGGCGGGCCGCTAGTATATTTATATATGCTATTACTTACATATGCAATCTAGCTAAAACAACTGAATGAAATAACACATAGTATGTCTCTACAAAGATAAATAACTTGGCTTAATGACAGCCGTCGTTTATGTTATCGACCCTACTGATGTCTCTTAAGAAGCAATTTGGGTTACACTGACAAACTTGCGGGCAAACTCTAAATACATACTGTAATATAAAGTAATGTTTGTAATATAATAATTATTGTATAGGAATTGTCAAAATAGGAGAATAAGAGAATAATCAAATAATCCAAACGTTGAAATTAAACATGACGACTTCTGTGTCTATCATTAAAAAAACAATTGTTTTTTTTAACTTCAATTATAGGTTTAAATTTTTCTATATACTTAATTATATTTTAGATTCAAATCTTATACCATCACGTTTATTACAGAACATTACCACAACGCCAGAGTAATGTAAATTGATAAATAAATAAATAAATTAAAATTTATAATAAAATGTTATTTAAAGTTAACATTATTAAAAATTCCAGTCAATAATAAATGGATAAAAGTATGGAAGTAAAATAAACATTAATCTAAGTATGATCGACACAAATCCACAATAAGCGTTCCGGATAAGAGCAAATGAAACTTTTCACGAACTTTAAAATTCGCTTAAGGTTAAATCATAAATTAAGTTCAATTTTGAAAACAGTCTTTAGCTCTTTGTAATAAGAGTTCACCTGGAGGTGGAGGTTTGCTATGAATATCTATGATATCGTTTCCATTATATAAACGGTTATGGCAAATATAAATATTGGGCTTCAGTACAGTGCGATTGTAATCGCGATAGTTGTGTGTTCGATTCCCACTCAGAAAAATGAAATATATGATATTTTTATTTCTTCGCTCTGGTAATTAGGTAAAGTTCAGCGTTGAGTTCGGACACTCAACACGCAATGCCATATTCTTGAGGCATTGGAGTTTCTTAGCACTAGGTTCCCAGGTTCCCTCTGCTTACCCAGCCATGTGCGACATACAATGTGAAGCTAATAGAAAAGAAAACAAATTTATATTAACATTTAACAAAATTTATTTATTATTTGATATCTTGTACGCAGTCTATTTAATATTCGTAGATAACTTAGTCCCCCAGCTCTCCATTTTCAAGTTATAATTTCGTCTGATGTTGGACGGCAGAGGCCAAGGCCTGTGGCTTACCAGACACGTTCAGCCTCTTAGTGGAAAGTGGGTGACTTCCCAATTAAATTACGATAGGTTTTTTTTATGTATTTATATAAAAAAGAAGTGAAATTTTATATCAAATTAAACTTTTCTAAATTAATAAAATTAATTTCATTAAAACTTGTCTCATTATCTATCTATCTATCTTCAGTAATAATTAACACACACACAAATTCTTATGTATAACTATTTTACATTTATTTAATTGAAAATTTAAACTATAAATACATATATTACGGCTATACTTTCTATATAATTGTATTGATTTTAATTTTAATTCTAAGTTTTTATGACATTTTCATTTCCCGTCAATACTCTCCACCATAGATTTAAATGAATAGTTAAAGTAGGTCAGTTTTAGGGAAGTCTTTTTTTTTAAAGTGTGACTGGCTCTTTGCGTTCTTTGGAAAATATAGAAATGGTTAAAGAATAAAAATATAAATAAATATAACGATATAATTAACGTTAAACATTAATATAATGTAATATATTTAAAAAGAGATAATTTAAATAAACAGTGTAAACAATAATAATGACATGGTAATTAGAAGTTATCAAAACATTAAACATTAGTAGGTCGCGTTACATAAATAATGAACTTTTATTGTATTCCTAGTGTTATTTTACATTTAAATGTTACAATTCTGAATATTATGCTAAAATTTATTCGTTTTAGTGTTGATCGTTTTTGATTATAATTATAGAGGTTTCGTATTAATATATTTTATAGAGATATTTTTTTCTAACTTTTAACTTAATGAAAATTTCTTTTCTATTCACTTTAAATTGTGAAATTCATAATCTATAAATATTGGACCATCTAGGCATTATTTTAATATCACATATAATAAAATTTTGTGTCATTATTCATTTATATAATTTTTCATTTTTATCATTTCATACATTTTATTAACTCACTCTGAAATAATATTACTGACTTTTCCTTTATTTTTTCATTTTCTATACGAAATTTCTATCTAAAATCATATGTGAGGATGTCACGGCTCTGTGGCGTCTGACCGATAGCGTGATGGTTGTGGGTTCGATTCACACTCTGAAGAGTTATTTTAATTTTTAGTCTAGTTGAGTTCCGCCATTCAACACGCAATTTGAAAAATTGGTCGGAAAGTAAGGAACGCAATTTGTTGTGAACGCTTTAGTACTAGATGCCGAATACAGCGTGGAACTAAAAAGAAATAAGTAATTTAAATAAGACAGACTGTGCAATGGAAACAAACTCATTCAAAATTGTTGGATGATGGATACGAAAATTTTGCAAAGGAAAAGTTCTTCCAAACAGCCAGTTGGCTCCAATATAATTTTCCAATTTTCTTCCTAATTACATTAAAGTTGGTGCCGATATAATATAAATGATTATATCGAGATGTATTAAACTTACTTTAACTTGTTTGAAATAAGTGTTGGATTTTTGGTTGCATTTTTCATTTCCTCGATTGATAATCGAACCCACAACCTGCCACACGCTTGCCCTTGCGCTACAACTAGCCTCGAAATTGTTTATTTTATTAAAAATTTATGAGATTTTACTTAGATACATTTATTATACTTTAAAATATTACTGCTGTCTGTCTGTTACTTATCTAAGAATTGGCAGACCACCAACGAGTTCAGAGAGATTTTTCTTATATATAACTGCATATTACACGAGCTGAAGAACATCAAATGATTTGCATTTTTATGTAACAGACATAAGACTGGACTATTTCATGTTTTTCAAAGCTATTTTAATAAGAACTAAAGAAAAGTAATGTAAACTATGGTGATGGAATGTTTAATGTCACAGACATTTCTGTGTAATGCTATAGTTTTGTATATGCAGGGTAGGCATTAAGAACTCAGTGTTATGAGATTACAGTATTCTTCTTTCCGCCCAAATTCGAGACACTGTGTTCTAAACGGCGGAACTCGACGCCGCACTTAGCCTACCAGAACGAGGAAATAAAAATAATTTATTCCACTTTCCTCGTAAATTGTTATTATTATTATTATTCTGTTTAATAAACCTATATTATTGGAAAGTTTTACCCAAATACGTTCAGTAAATTTACTTACAAACTTGCACACTTATAATATTATTAGAAGGTTTTCTCAAGCTTCAAGCGAACATAAGTAGTGTAATGGTTGTTATTTGGGTGTAATTATTTAAATGTTTTAATCTCGAGTATCGCTGCAGGTCGTGCAAGATTGCACTTGCACTTGCACTTGGGTTGATTTTCATTGCTTAAATTCAAGATGACCGATAAATTTGTGTGGTGTAAATGAATAAAAGGGCAATCAAAATTTTAAGATAAAAATATAGTAAACTTTAAGTTATTTAGCTTTTTGTAGAAATCAAGTTTTAAAATCACAATCGCCGTGTTTTTACCTTGATACCAGGGCAAAGAAACAAAAATGTTAATAGATTTATTCATTTCAATTTCCCCTGAGTGGGTATCGAACCCACAAGCACGTTAAAGTCACACGTGTGCGACGGCCTCAAGAACAAAATTTTAATAAAGGTTTTTTTTTATTTTGGCTAGGTATCATATCTTGTCATTATCAAGTCCTTAGATTACTTAATGAAATAATTGAAATAATAAAATATACATACAATTCTTGTGATGCTAGATTGCGTTTAAGATAGCGACCCACCCGCGGCTTCGCCCGTTCGAACTTCATGTTTTTATATATGTATCGCGCATATACCATTTTTTAATATGAAATAATTCGTAATTTCAACAACCGATGTTACTTTTCTCGGTCTCCAAAGAACACACAAACAAAAACATTTTAATATTTAAAATATTAAGAAAAGTTAATAATTTTCGCCATATCTTATAACTTGTGCCATATTAAACGTTCGTTAAACAGGTCAAGTACATTCTCAGTGCACTTTCTGTGCAGTCAAAATTGGAAACAACTAAATAAGCACCGGCTCTTACGTTTACAAGTATTTTGTAGTCCGCAATTTTGTTCTTTTACTCGTGGAACATCTGGCTGCAACTTGAAAAGTTAATTATTAAAATTAGCTATCAAGTAAGAGGGGTTTTCGTTGTAGTGTATTGTTTGGGAATTATAGCTTTTGCTTATACGTTTAGATATAATCATTTCTTTTTTAGTTTCACGCTGTATCCCGCACATAGCCTGCTATGCGCGGGCGGGGTATAAGCAGAGGGATCCTAGTAAGCCACTCCGTTCCCCATTAAGACACTTCCGTTTCGCACTTTCCGCCGAATTTTTGATTCATTGCATGTTGAGTGGCGAAACTCAACGCCGCTCTTTGTCACGTTACCAAAGCAAGGAAATGATAATATACAATATTTAATTCCCCCAAATGGAAATACGCAATAAGTATTTAATCGAACCTACCTTTCCTTGTGCCCCTCGACGACGACAGCCTCAAAAATAAATGAAAAAAAGAAATACTAAAAAAAATAACATTCCTAATCGTACACCAAGAAAATATTTAGTCGACCATTAAATTGTTTGATTGTTGACTATACATTATAAATATTTGCAAAGAGGGTGAATGCTCCTTTTGAAGCGCCAGACGGAAACGGAAACAGGACATCCATTTTCTAAGTGCCAGTCGACTGACACTTCCTGTAACTAAAAGGTTTAGGCAGGTTAAGTGTTTATTTTGTATACACTGATATGCCCTAGATAAACCTAAAAAGCCTTTTTTACTGAAATGCTATATATATAATATAGGGTCAGCCTATAACCTTTTTGTTGGAAAGTAGGAACAACTTCGTCCTATTGATTATTTGGAAAATACTGTTTTATATGCAATTTCAATATTGTAATATGTAGATTGTAGGTATATACTTAACTTAGCAAAAGCTTCTTTGATTCCCCCTACCTCATTTACCACTCTCTTTTCCATGATAAATATTTTTTGCCATTCTTTCATTCGTTCGACGTGCCTAAACCAGCTGAACACGTTCTTCTTCATTATCACCGTGACATCCTCCCTAGTACCTGCCAATCTATGTATTTTTTTTTTGCGGATTCGTAGTGTTATTCCGATTCACTTGATGAATGCATTATCTATATTTTCTAACACTGGTGAAAACACAGACACTTAACTTGCAATTTTTCGATAATTGGAAGGTGCGTGGGGAACAGAGTGTCTTACCACTAAGTTCCTTTTTCTTATCCTGCAATATGCCCGCATTAAATAAAAATAAGACCTGAATACCTAGTTAAGCTCAATATTTCTCGTAAGCACCTTTAATTCTAGACCTGAGGGATTTCCTTTAGAATACTACCCGACTTTTCAAATAAACGAGTGAAATAAATAATAGCAACATCCAATGCGAATTTCCTTGGGAGAAGCGAAAATAAATTGTCAATTGAAAAAGTGGACTGCGATTTCTTCGCACTTATACCAGGAGTACCAAGTAGTTGTAGCTTGACTATTTCATAGGAAAATCATCCTTAAATTTAAAGTGTGAAAAACTAAAATTCTTTTCATTTTACATCTGGACTGGGCTCAAATGTATTGAATAGGATCGCTTTTAAGATTCATCGTGAGAAATAGCAGTATCTCGAAGTATGTCTGTACATTCTTCTTTTTGTTTTGTGTTGGTTTACTTGACTAAATTGGTCATTTCTCAGTGTGGATAAGCCGATAGGTTCCTTGAGCTGAGAGCAGATTCATGTATTTTCCTCCACGGTAGGGTAGGTAGAAAGAACTTAAGACATTTTGTTCCCCACTCTCCGTCCATTTTTTGAGACATTGCGTGTTGAGTGGAAAACACAACGTCAAGTGGAAAAATATATGTTTTAAGAAGGTTTTAAGATAAAATTCGATGTTTTTTGTCGTTTAAAGAATTATAGATTTAATAAATAATTAAATTTAATAAGTTAAAACAATGTTTGGGTGCAAAAGGGTAAGAATCCGTGTCTTTTGGATACTGTCCAAGCGTCGTTGTCTCAAGCCAATCAAGCCACGAAATTCTTATACGATTGTTATAAGTTTTATAGCTTGCGACTCTATTTTTACGAAGTGGATAATTCTTTAACTTTAAAAAAATATTATTTACTTTTTTAAAGTTTATTTCTATTTAATTTTAAAGATAAAATTCAATATAAAATACAAAACCTTAAAATGTATTTAAATCTTACAATACGATTACATTTTTATCTACCGCAAAAATACTTGAAATCATTTGGTTTTTAGAACTTTCTATTTTCACTTCGAAAGAGATCCTATTAACTG
The DNA here is from genome assembly GCA_016802625.1 of Heliconius numata. Lineage (NCBI taxonomy): Eukaryota > Metazoa > Arthropoda > Insecta > Lepidoptera > Nymphalidae > Heliconius > Heliconius numata. Next base: position 317,489 of record JAEBDU010000107.1, on the reverse strand, counting down.
CGTCTAGCGGAGCCTTCTGTCTGACGTTGGCCGGAGATTCTTTTATAATGTCGTTTTCACACCTACACCTTATATTTAATTATACTTTTTTTATTGAGTGGCATAACTCAACGTCGCGTTGTTGCCTTGGTATCGGAGCGAAGATATGAAAATATGAATAAATAATAATTCATTGCCCCAAGTGGGAATCGAACTCACAACCATCACGTTACAGTCACGCGCTTTTTATTATAATATTTCTTATTAATTTTTATTTCATAAAAAACAGACCTAAGACTGTCGTAGCAGGGTGGCGTAGCATCTAATTGTAAACGTAACTGTTATGGTTTCCCACATAGGGGAATGTATTAATTTTCATTCCTCGCTCTGGTAACAAGACAAAGTGCAGTGTTGAGTTCCGCCACTCGACACACAAAAAAATTAAAAAAAAAATCAGAAAGTGAAGAACGTCTCGAAAAATATCGGATAGTGGAGAACGAAGTTTCTTACACTATACAGGGTGGAATTGTCAGCACCACTTTAAATGAAACCACAGTTTTAACTACTCTATAAAAGCCTAATTATAATTCAGAAAAAAAAAAAATCCCAAAAATTAAAGTTATTTTTTCCAACAAAATAAATAATAAAATTATCGTTTTAAAATAAGACGCCATTTGTAAAGTATAACATAGGCACGCACACACTTACCTGTCAAAGCGGCAACGTCGCATACGTATGTGTGCGTGACACGAAATACAGGTATGGATAAAAATCGTGAAATGAAAAAAAATTCCTACGTCTAAACTGTTCAGGTGCCTTGATTAATTTTTTTTATTCTGGGTTTGAAATATTTAACCCTATATGCAGTTTCAGTAAAAGAAGCGCTGCCTCTTCCACCCTGTATACGGAAGACAGCGAGATCTAAAACAACCAAATTAGAAATAATTATTTTCAGGTTTTTTTCTTATTAATTTTTTTTAAGTCCATTTTAGAGGATACTTTACATTTAAATTTAAAGAACAAGTCTCGATGTATATACAACGAACGAACTGCCCATTTGACAATTTACCCCACACAGGAAACAAACCCGCGAACGTTATAAGTATTATAAATGCAAGAATAAAAAGAAAAGACACTTTTGTATTTAAATATTCACCATCTCTTCGCCTGTATAATAGAGGGACGGTCTTACCTTTCGTTCAAATATCAAAGAGATTGAGAGCCTTTGATAAAAAAGGTTCGACTTTATACAATCTAAAGCGATTCCTAGCGGTTTCCAATTCCTCGGTTAAAACTGTGGCGACTCTTAGTGTTATAAGATATTTTAATAATGGTTTTATATTTGACACCGTCACTGCATAATTGGCAAGTAATTGGACCCTATATATCTTCCTGTATATAGTAATCCTACTATAATAAATAGAGAGTGAGGACACCCCGACGTTTTCCCACAAAAATTTCGAGACCTTGCGAGTTGCTCAAAACTGAGCTTCGAGCTTTATTTACAAGAGCGAAGAAACGAAGTAATTTAAATTGAGACTTTACCTCGAGTGGAGATCGAATCCCTTATCATGTCAGAGCGAGGAATTTAAATACTAATAAATAATAATAATTTATTCCTTCAAGTGGGAATCGAACCCACAACCCGTATAGTCACGTCAGTACACGCTCGTGCAGTACCTCCTCATATAAGCCACAAAATATATATTTTCAAATTTTTCTATCCATTTTGTATCATCAGTTAAATATCAAAAGGGTTATTGTAAGCCGGTCTTAATACCGAAGATTATATCGATATACTGACATTTAGAGGACACCATTACGTGCCTAATGATTTGGAACTCTTAGGGGAATTCGTGTATCGTTCTGATATCTTTTACTGGTTTTTAATAAAAATGGAAGTTTATCATTTTTATATAATAATAATTGGTCATCAAATCTATTATTTTATTGAAAAATGTTGTTCTTTTGGGAATATTTGATTTTATTTTTCTTCTCTAATAAGTCTTTTTCTTATCCCATGAACTGATGTTTACTTCTCTATCACCCGAAAACTACTTAACAGATTTAGATGAAACTTTCCAGTAATATAATTTATACATGTAAAAATTACATAGGCTATTATTTATGTAAACATTTTATATAATTTGGCTATCACCACAGTTTCAGAATATTACTTTACGTATTATTATTCAACATATTGGTTTCGAGGTGCTAGTTTACTAGTTTGACTTTCTTTCGTAGGCACTTTAGTTATCAATATACATTTTCAAAATAAAAAATAGAATAAAATTTAGGCTTTTATCATCTCCAGACAACCTTCTTGTGCAGAACTAACGAATCGTAAGCTCGGATCATTGCTTCAGAAACCGACACAATTTATGATGTCCAAATCAAATTTCGTGGGTCAAGAATTTCTTTGTTAACTAACATTCACAAATTTGACTTTGCAAATTTTAATATTAATTTCAAAGCCATTATTTTCATACGTTTTTAATTTTATTTTTACTTATAGAATTTACTGATACACTGAGGCCGCAGTGGTACAAGGGTGTGACTAAAAATGCGACAAGTTGTGGATTCGATTCCTTTACAGATACTTTTGATTTGTATAGTTTTGTAATTTCTTAGAGTTAGTTATGCTTTAATTTAGCAGGATCAGTTAAGAAAAACATTTTTTTAGGTGTAGGGCGGTGTACGTGAAATAATATAGGTATAATAATTCAGAATCAGCTCCTCTTTTAGTAGGTATATAATATCAGATAGACATCTGATCTGAGAAATGAGAAATATTTACATTTCTTTTATATTAATCTTCTTCTAAAAATGATTTAGTGTCAGAGATGTCTTTATAGGGAATAGTGGAGAAATTTCTCCACCTAGAAAGTTGAATTTGGCTGTAGTTAGACAGTGTAGAAAAGCGCTAAAAGAGAATTTCTCGAAATTCCTAAGGGAATGAAAAAAAACGAAACATTCCATTTTACATCTTAATCATGCCTACGCAAAAAGGCCTTGGGCGACTAATCAAATAATATGACTATAATATTTATATAAAAAATATGGAAAAGTAAAAACATAGTAAAGGAGAAAACATAAATTAATCATAATATTAGATCCTATATGTGACAGGTTCAAAAGAATTTCTATATACGACATAACCAAGTTAGAACTAGATGTAAGAAGCAAACGTAGCTTTTTGAACATGTTGAAACGTGAGGTGAAATCTTAATACATTATTTACAATATTAGATTAATTCTAGGTCTTTTCATAACCTGTTTTGGCTCGAGGCCTGATTACTAAATTTGTTTTGTTTATGAAGCCTATCTTATTGCCTTTACGTGGGTGTATACTTGTTCTATAATAGAAAATTCATTACTTGATTTTCATCTATAGTTGTGAAGTTATATGAATTTCTTTTTAGAGCTTCATAAATTTAGAAGATACTTTTCCAGTTTCTGCACGAACTGTGTGTTGAATGGTGTAAGTCATCACTGAAGGTCCTTGGTCTTAGGAGAATCGGAAATAATTAATTGGAATATATGATCCCTCTGATGGGAAACGAACCCATAGCCATTATAATTTCATTTTTAATGAAAGGTATTAAGACGAAAGGTTATACAATATATTTTTTAGCTTCATTGAGTGGCGGGATTCGACACCAGGTTTTTTTTCGTCAGCAGAAGGAGAAAATGAAAATATTAAATATTACATTCCATCGAGTGGGAATTGAACCCACAACCGTCGAGCTTATAGTCGCACAAGTGCCACGCCCAACTAGGGTTTGTAAATAATTTTCTAGATTTTTAATTAGACTTTTCCTACTGCCATATATCAATGTCTCGGGAGATGGATTCCTCTGAACGTGATACGTCTACTTCTAATTAGTGAAGAGTGTTTCTAAATTAGATGAAATAACTTGATTATTTAAATTAAATTCAAAGTGTGGAATATTTTAAAAATATATTTATTTATTTTTTGTGAGTGAACAATGAAACGACGTTTCTAGGGTTTACAATAGTGTATTCGAATAAAAAATATTTTGAATTTGAATTTGATATAATTGTTATTTTTAGATTGGGAAAAGAGAACAAAAGGATTCTAGTGTTAAGATACTCTGTTCTCCGCTTTCTGCCCTATATTCTGTATGCTGAGTGAGTGGCGGAACTCTCGAGAAAATTAATCGAACCCATACTTACCGTGTTTATAGTCTGACGGCCATATAAACATAGTAAGTTAAGAAAATAAAGATAAATTTCATATTAAAATGCATTTTAAAACAAATTCAATACGACGCTAACATATTGAATGAATACAAATATCCACATATTTCACAGTTCAAAAACAGATGCTGAAACCATTTTATTTTATTTCCATATTTTTTGCTCGTTTCCTTTACAAATAGCTTCAAAACTGCGACTTTAGAATATTTTACTTACTTTGTTTTTATTTGCGGGGAAATTCTTTTTTATTTTGATTTTTAGATTGAAAATGTTCAGTTTTTGTCTGTAACGATCATAAAGCTGAATGTTTGAATCTGTTTGTTCTTTAAGTCTTTTGAATAAGATATTTGCCATATTGCGGCGGGAGTCGCCTTGGACTCGGATTTTACGGTTCTAAATAATATAATACGATTTAAATTGCTTTTTGAGCTATGGCGGCGTGGATAACATTTTGCAATTAAAGTGTGAGTTCAAATGTAGGAGATATTTAATATTGTTTACATAAAAACAGTTTTATACTTTTCCCGTAAAATAGGGTAGGCAGACATTAAGACACTCCGTTTTCCACTCTCTGCCCAATTTACGAAACATTGTGGCGGAACTCAAAATCAGTTAAGTATATGCATATATTTCCGAATGTAAAGGCCGTCGTGATGCAGGACAACGCTTGATTGCAAACACGAAGATTGCGGGTTCGACGCCTATTCGGGGGAATAATTTTATTTAAATTATTTTGTTTCCCCGTTCTGGTTAACAAGTTTCGTCACTCAATACACGGTCACTCAACACGCAGTCTCAGAAATTGGGTATCACATGGAGGACAGAGTGTTTCAACAATAGATGTCTAAGCTAAATTTTTATAAAGCTAATGAAATACTTTACAAACAATATAAAATGATTATACAAAATACACTAAAACCTAAAATACACTCTTACATAGAGTACAAAAGAACATAGTGTTTCCTAGCTTTTTGAGGTCGCTTAGTGAAACATAGTTTAATAAGAAGTGCATGTGAAATTTGCATAGTATTTTTATGCAAAGGAAAAATAACGCCAAAAGCGTTGAATAGATCGTAGTGCACTTGCGCCGTCTGGTATTTTTAGCGGTACAAAAGCTAGACCAGAGCGAAAATGTGATGAATATTAACTTGTTTAGCTTTCTATTTTCTATGTTTTTTTAATTAGTAAGCGAAAAAGGTTGTAGCAGTTTTCTATTTTAGTGGAAATAATTAAAATTGATAATTTAGACTGTACACTGTATATAAACATTTTTGCTTAACGCTATGGATTGCACAGTAGGGTAGGCAGAGAGCATCTTTTGTCAAGACACTCCGTTTTAAGCTTTCCGTCTGAACTCGAGACGTAACGTGTTAAATGGCGATATTCTACGCGGCGTTTTTAGGGTTCCGTACTTAAAGGGTAAAACGGGACCCTATTAGAAAGATTCTGCTGTCCCCTCGTTGGTCTGTCGGTCCGTCAGCTGGCTGTCTCTCAACATGGTGTATCTCATGAACCGAGATGATAGTTGGACCGTTGAAATCTTTATTTCCCTCGCCTCTATAGAAAAAAGATTAAATAAAAATTAAATTCTCAAACATTTACATATAATAAAAGAGATTTTAAATATTTGCCTAGACTGCAATTAGAATCTCCTATCTTTTAAAAGCACTATAATTTTTAAAATTATGTTAAACGTTTAGAGAAAATGGTTAATTTCAAATCCAGTTAGCTTAAACCACAAATGCCTATTAATTACACACGTTAGTCATTACTAATTAATGCAGGAATAATTTCTCTATCTATCAAATATTCCCTAGTATTTCGAAAAGTTCATTTAATATATAAAGACACGTTGTATCGTATGTATATTTCATAGGGAAGGGAGAAACAACCCAGTGTCAAGACACTCCGCTCATCACTTTCCATCTGAATTAGAGACACTGTTTGTTAAACAGCGGAGTATATCGTGGACATAGTTTATATTTTAAGTTGATAAAAGATATCATATTTATTATCTTTTAATATTTTTTTTATAATAGTTAATACATTTACAGTCACACCTTAGTGCTACTCGCCCACGACGGACTCAAACATAAATTAAGAACAATAAACATATTCAGTTAAAGAATAAACTGAGAATCGAATCTACTTTTACTAATTTAATTAATCAACCACTAACCCCACATGCTAGAGAAATAATATGAACGTTTATCTTAAAAATCAAAAGATTAGCATTTTGTTTAACTTTCCGCTGAATCTCGCAGGCAGAAAGAACTTGACAATCGAACCCACAACCTGTCACGCTTACAGTATATATAAAAAACATATGTATATTTACATAAATTAAAAAATATATATTCGTTCAAAAAGCAAAAAACAAAAATTGGTTAAAATAAAAATATGAGAACGTGAAACCAATTTCGGCGGAGAATCGTTTCATTTTCCCATACGAGTACATATACAACATTACTTATTTCATGGAAGTGAGTGTATTTTACATGCATGGAAAACATGTTTTTAATTTGTTTTCTTTTAATACTATAGTTCAGTTGTTATTTATTTAGGTGATGGGTATGGGTTCAATATTATCTTTTAACGTCAAATTTTTAGACTTGCAATGTAACACTAAATGTAGAGAGAGAGAGAGAGCTGTCTTAAAAGTGAAATAATTTAAAAGAGAATATTTTTTATAACATTTTAGATTTATACAATTATTATACATAGTTAAGTGAAAAAATAGTCAAAAAGTGAAAAAATAGTCATATTTACTTTAAAATCTTGAAAAAAACGCTTCTTTTCTTTGACTTGGAAGTCACCAGCAAGGACACGTCTCCAGCTTCCGTAGCACCTCATTATATGTCGTCTCGCGGCAAGATTTGAAAACTTTAACGTAGAGTGCAGTTTTTTTTCATTTTTGCGGCTCACACGTACACTGTCCAATAAGGAGAATTTCCGTCTGAAATTTTCGCGTAAAATAAGAACTAACGCTTTTGTTTTCTTAATAGACCCGTTGCGTTGTGAAGCTTGGCTCGTTTCGGGCTATTTGTTCTGAATTATTATTTTCTCGTTCACGGAATATTTTTTAAATTTATTTTTGTATGGAAATTGGTTTTTATTTTAAGATGTTTTATGCGTTGTTGCATATTGGTTTACAGATGTAATTGTCTTACCAAATATTAAAACAAAAAATAAATAAATAAAAGTATAAAACAATGAATAACATAAATAACGTAAATTTAAAAGTACTATATATCAGTATTCAAAATCGTTCTCCAAATTCTCCGAGAACTTGGCGGAAATTGGAGAACGGAAGTGTCTCCAAGGTTTCCTCTGCCTACCCTGCTACGTGCGAGATACAATGTGAAGCTAAAAATAGAAATAATTAATAAAATAAAGATAATTTAAATAGAAATAGATAGAATAAATAGATATATTTCAAACTCATAATATATGGCCCACATATTCTACAGATTTAGACTGCCGCCAGCTAACTAACGATGCATTATCATCCAAAACTACCTAAATTTCATCTCAATCTCCTAGGGATAATTGCTTTAACATTTTGTAGCAAGATTTGATCCATGCATTAACTAACGAGGGAAATTAAACGAGCGTATGGAATTTAATAGTTTATATGGAATAATTTTAATAAAGATTTTTATAGAAATATGCATTATTATATTTTTGTTATTAGCTTCTTTGATTATTAAGTCTAAAGATATATTTTAATTTTGTATATAAGTGTTCTTGAAAATGGGATTCGAACCCGGGAGATAGCATTCGTCAAATATTTGTTTATGTAAAAAGTCTTACGTTTCATTCGAAATAACTGTATTACATAGATCAAAAGTATACTAAGAATTTAGTGCCCATAGAAAACTCTACTGTAGACTTGTAGAGTAAAAATCCGAGACTTTAGCACGTAATAATTTTATATCTTCTGATTCCTCGTAAAATCTTTTAAAATATCCAGGACTTTTATGTTCTTAAATATTGGATAGTAGACGACAAAACTAGTTATAGCCATTTGTTTGAATCGAAATTATTTAATTGGAATTACTGCTGTATCCTGCACACAGCACTTAACAGTAGGTTCCCAGGATCCCTTTGCCTAGGGTAGGCTAAGACCATCCGGTTCCCTTTTTTATAGGTTAAGACCCCGTTTCGTAATTATAATTATTAATTAAAGAAAGTCATACAACATAATTTTAGAAAACATAAACTTTCCAAGAAAGCTAGCTAAATGAGATGTTTTTAAAGTACAAAACATGTATAGAATTTTTTTATGCAAAGAAAAAACAACATTTGAAAAGCTGAAAGTACGAGGCACTTTCGCCGTCTGGAAGTCGCTTAATGGTACAAGAGTAGGCTTCAGTTTTAGTTTCCCAGAAAGTTGCTGAACATGTCTAAATTTTAAGTAAACGTGAAAAGTAAATTCCGAAGTCTATATAAAGAATTCCATGAAATATATGAAATAAGTCGTCGGTTTAGACTGTAAACCTACTAGCCTATATAATATGTATTATTGGAAGGTTTTTACATTTTTATTAAAATATTTTTAAAATGTTATGCCACTGTTAGAAAAGATAAATACTTTTAGAAAATATATAAAAAATTTAAAAATTTTCCCGCTACGTTAAAATTATTATGTTTTCTAAAAAGTTAAGTAAGTAAAGTAAAGTATTTTCCATTATATGAAATAAAATAAAGATTTCTTTTGAATGTTTTTACACTTTCCAATGGTATAAAAACATACGTAACGAATTGAACTTGAACTTGAACTCTAAGCCGACGAAATATTAAAGGACTGTAAAAGTTTTGAACCCAAATCGGTGACCACCATGAGTAATTTCCCTTCACTGCTGTGGAAAGACAAAGCGCGGCGTTGAGTTGAGCTACTAACATGCAATATCTGGAAATCGAGTGAAAAAGAAGAAAATAGAGAGTCTTTATACTATGTTCTCTTTGTCTCTATTTTACTATAGGAGACATAAAACGTAAAGCTGTAAAAAATATCAATATATTTGTACAAATTGTATATTAAACATATGAACGCGCAATATAAATAAAGTAGTGTACAAATATTTGTTTTAATAGCTTTAAAAGAGAAAAAAATAATAATTTAAATAAATATTTGTATCCGAAGTACGTGGAAAGTGTTTAAATGTAGGTATCAGTTGAGTGTTAATTCTTGTTTCGGAGCTATGATCGATTCATTTATTTCAATACCATTTTAATTTTTCATGTTTGCTAAGCTATCTCATATAAACCGGCCAAGTGCGAGTCGTATTTGCGCAAGGGTTCCGTACTATAAACAATATTTTATTTTCATTTTAAGTATTTGTAATTAAAGGCAATCATTTGGGAAAATTTCAACTGTCCATTTATTAGGACACCGACAGACAGACGGACTTAGTCTTAGTAATAAGATCTTTTAACGCTTAGGGTACGGAGCCCTAAAAATAAGTGAAAAGGAGAGAACGGCGATCTTGATGAGAAATTAGAATATAAAAACAACATTAGATCTTAATGCTTTGTTTATCTTATAAAAGTAATCTGTTCATACTTAACTAAGTAGAAGTTCGTACTTTGTTTAAACATACCCAATCATTACTGTAAATATTTTATTTTCACAAATGAAAATCGAACTCACTTCTATTACTTTTACAACGAGAATTGCATACTAATGCACATAATCGAGTAAAATAAATTTAATAAAATCGCTTCAGCTTATAATTTAAATATTCGCTGTAAGGACCCGTATGCAGCGTTCGTAGTGCCTCATTATAGGTCGAGGCGCTGTATTTGAAAACTTCTTTGTATGTACCGTATCTCATTTCTACGTATTTTCCAATAAGAGTTTTGAAATTTCTTTTAAAGAAATTTCTTGTTGATTGTTATACAGGATAGTCGTGATTTTGGATTCTTGTATTTAGAATTATTGTATTTAAAATATTTTTTAAATAAAAAAAACAAATATGCAAATAAACATAAATATTTTAGACGTTTGTCTTCGTCGTCTTTCGTTTCTATTTCTATAAATAACTCTCTATATTTTTCTTTTTAAATATTGAATATTTTTACAAAACTTTGAATATTATGAAAATAAATGTTAAATGTGTGTTGAGGCGCACGACTGTAAACGTGACAGTCGGTTACGGGTTCGATTTCCACTCGAATAAATGAAATATTTAATTTCTCGTTCTGGTGCAATGAAGGCACGACGTCGAGTTCCGCTACCCAACACGCTAGGCTTCTAAACGGAAATGTCTTAATCAGAACGGAGTGTCTTCACACTAGGTTTTCAGGATCATCTGCCTACTCCGCCTGCTCATTTGCGGGTTACAGCGTGAACGTAAAAAAAAACAAATATGTACGATATTTATTCATTTAAATGTAACAAAATTTCTATAATATTTTGATTATAACTTAACCAAAATTGCTATCAAAATTAGAAACAAAGTCAATGCATAATAATGAAGCTATGCAAATGAAATATGCTGCAAACGTTGACCAGAATTAAGCCTTTGACCGCGTTCTTCGTTTTTGACTATAATGAATCTGATTGTAGAGCAATATGGCAATTATATTTTAAGTTCATATTTTCAGTTAAAAAATGTTCTTAGAAAAAGGCGAAAAATTAAAATATAAAATAAATATTTTGAATAAAAACTGTTTTGGTAAAATTTTATTAAAATCATTTAAATAAACTAGTTGAGGCCAACGTTGACGACTCTTGTTCTTTTTTTCTTGTTTAGAGGTTGGTTTTTGTCAGATTGAACTAGACAAATGCTAACGTTATATTAGAAATCTTTATATCAAAAAGGGAGAAGTTCTATATTTTTTGCTATATATTTTTTTATATTTATCCGTTTATTTCTCTGTTATTTGTGGACCGATTTTGAACATTCTTCTTTTTATTGAAAATTACGTACTTTTCCATTTGTTCCCTTACTACTAAATCCTGGATTTGATTATGGAATCTCATGGAAATCTAAAAAATACTTTAAATTGTATAAACACGTAATATTTTTCATATACTTTCTTATTTAATAATCATATATTGGTTTCTCCTAGTCGTCATCTGAGAAGATTACCGAGTTAATCATAATGAGAAATACCTAGGTTTTACTACCTAAAATTTACTACATTTTCAGTATATTACGAAACCCAATAAGAAAAAAAACATCGTTTTACCAATTTAAGTGTCTTGTGTCACCCATTATGTTGTAGGCGACAGGCTTGAAAAGGGTAGGCATGTGATTAGGATAAGAATGCGATCCTTTCAATATATTATTAGCTTTTACGTGTATTTTTATTTTTACATGATTACAACGAAAATGGGCTAACGTTTAGCGTTAGCTTTACGCTGTATCCTGCACACAGAAGGTAGGCAGAGGGAACCTATTGTTAAGACCCTCTGTTCCTCACTTTCTGCCGAATCCTGGAGGCATTGTGTGTTGAGTGGCAGAACTCAACGCCGCGCCTTGCCTCGATACCAGAGCAAACTTTTAAAAAAGATTAAAGATTGGTTTAATAACAGACAAATATCTAAATCTACTCTAGATTTGATTTTCAAGCTTCACTCTTATAGTCATAAGGAAATAGTTAAAACGTTGCCCTTACAATTTAGACGCCGTTTTGCATCGCAACGATGGCCTAAAGGATAAAAATATAAATATTTACCCACGTGAGAAACGAACCCACACCCAAAATCGTAATATGCATATAATTTCTATTTATATTTATAACTGTGGTCTATATATAAAAGTTTCTATGACCAAGTAAAGTAATTCTGTACTCGTCCCACAATAACCAAGAGTTGTATAAGTTTTCAGCTTCAATATATGTTCTGTCTACGAGCTCTAGTCATGTATAGACTATTTATTTGTCTGAAAGCCATAATATTACTAAATCTATGTTTTCTTAGGTTCACAATGTATGCCAAATGTAGCAGGGTAGACAGAGGGAACCTGGTGTTAAGTACGGAGTGTCCGTTTCTCATTTTCGTAGATTTTATGAGATATAGTGTGTTGTTAATGGAACTCAACGCCGCGATGTTCCAGAGCGGGGAAATGAAAATATTAGATAATTAATTTCCTTCAGTGGAAATCGAACCCACAACTGTCGCGTTTGCTATCACACACTGTGCTATGATACTATACGGGAATATTTTGTAAAAAAAATTTGTTTCTAAAAAATGTTATTAAGTTGCTGCGTTAAAATCTATATATATAAAAGGACTTGTTGTATATAAAATATTGACAATATCATAAAAATATTTTTTAAAAAATATTTGTTCATACTCAAACGATATTTTTAACCATAATATTTTTGTGCATTTTATTTTTAGAGTTGTTGATTGTAGGTAGACTGAATATAAAAAATATTTACATATAGAGCAAGTAAACCTTATATATTTTCGTTAACTGTCTTACTTAATTAATAATGACATTTAGTATGGCAAAGAGTTCACTCGTTTCATTCATTATCTTAAAAATGCAGACGAGAAAAAAATTAAACTTAAAAAATCTAAGCATTAAAATAAATGTAGGTCACTCGAAAAAAATGGCTTTGCATTCATAACTAACACGTAAATTATGACTTGAGATGTGCTTGACAGGTTAACAAGCGAGAGAAACTCTGGCCTGTTGGAAAAATGTGAGAATTCGTACAGTTTAGAAACAGATTTGACGTTTTAAATAAAATAACTGATATTTTTGTCTTTTTCTTATCTTCACAGTGTATCCCACATATAGCAAGGATAAGTAGAAGAAAGCTAGTGTTAAGATACTCCGTTTTGTATTTTTCGCGCATTATTTGAGACATTGCGTGTTGAGTGGCGGAACATTTCTCCAAGTGGTATTCGAATTCAGAACTGTCGTGTTACGTCGGACGTTGTGTCACTGTGCCATGAGAGTCTTCTGAACAAAATTGATACTAAGAATAGCAGACTTACTGAAGTTCCATTACTAGATGCTCGTCTAAACGCCAATTCTAATCATTTAAGTTACGTTTCCTCTATCGCTTCCGAGTTTGTTACAACTATAATTAACCATTCAAAATTATAAATTTTGTGAATTTGCAAAGTTGGCAATATTATTATTTTTTTGTATAATAAAACAACATATACTTGTAGAGCTTTACAAACATCACTAGCCTTTATACAGATAGAAATAGAGTACATCGGAGAAAAACGGAGAATTTAGACACAACAATATCAGTAACAGGACCATAGCGACACAAAAGGCCATATTATCCCATCCAATTACTCTATAAACGTTGTACATTTCTCCGATATTCATTTCGCCGAGCGCCATTGCTCGAATCCTAAAAAACTAATAAAAACAAACTTCACTTCTTATAAATTCGGTATAGCGAAGTCAAAACTTAATACAACTTTGCCCATTACAGTCGGAGGAGGAAATACTATTTTTTTTATTGCAACGACTCTAAGCTTTATAGAATCGAATTATGTTGCAAGTGAATAATATTGCAACTACGACGTAGAGTTTAGGCACTAGGCACTTTTCAATTTGCCTCTTGAATATTTTTCATGTTTTCTGTGTACATTTGTATGGTATTTGCTCGCAATGGTCGTCGGTTCAAATCTTAGTTATAGTTGATATTTGTATAAAATATAGAAAGAAAGTGAGCATAGTATTTGATTTTACAAGCAATTGTTATTTTTTTAGCTTCATGTGTTTTCCTACTATACTGTAATACCGTAGTGGAGAAAATTTAGTGTCAAGTCAGATGACGCAGGAGAGATCTCGTTTGACCTTCGAAAACGGTGGAAGGTCACGAAAAAAGAATGAAGCATTATATACACATATGTGCATCTTTTGTTTCTTTTATATCATTATGTACAATAAAGTACATAAATACCACTGACGTAGACTTCACAATAGACACTTTTGAATCTTATTTTTAAATATTTCTTCATTTGCCAGATTGGTTTGTAAAGAATTGTATGGATATTGTTGGTTACAACTCGAAATGTAAAATTTTAATATATTTAATGTATTTTTTCTTTCAAACCAAAGTGTAGAATTTTGAACGTAAATCAGTGCACTATGAAACTAAATGTTAAGTAGTGTTTACTGAGCTAGGGTACCTACCTATTCCTATTCCACCAATATTGTAAATATAAAATTTAAATGAAGCTACTTCTGGCGTATGGGCTCAAAGTGGGTTTTAAACGCGACTGGTTGTGGGTTCGATCCCCACTCGAGGTAATGAAATAAATCAAATCATCTTCACGGTGTATCCCACATACAGCAAGGCAGAGGGAACCTAAAGTTAAGATACTCTGGACTAGGGGCAAAGTGCGGCGTTCAACACGCAATACCTCCAGAATTCAACGGAAAGTGGAGAAGGGAGTGTCTTAACACTAGGTTCCCTCTGCCTACCTTGCTTTATGTGGGATACAGCGTAAAGCTGAGAAAAAAATATTACGAACCAATATTATCACAAATTAGATTTTATCTATCACAAAATATGTGGTTGACAAAAAGAAATACTGATTACGACGCTAATATTGTATAATTCTTGCTATTCATGACAGAAAAATGATGGGCATAACCTAATTAATTGCAATGAATCGTAGCAACCAGCGCCAGGCACTGAAAAAAGCCTTTCCTAATATTTCCATTTTTTATTGATATAGTTGAATATCAGAGAAAATAGCGATTGAATTAAGCACGTATTTATAATATTTATGTAATTTTTTTTCAGCTTGAAGCTTTGTCTTTAGATGGGATGCAGAGAGAACGGAGCGTCGAACGTTACGGTCTCTGCTCTGTATACTTCTTTCTTCTTTCGCCTCGTTTACTGTCATCACCTTCATATACATCTTCATATACTTCTTCATGCTTTTTACGTGGCTTTCCTTTCGGCAACAATGTCGAGACAGCGTCAAAGATGCTCTAAAATCGAGGGCTCCTCCTGCCACTCTTTTTTGTAAGTGTTTTTACCATTTTTTTTTCTTTCGATGTACCCAAACTACTTGAGTATGTTATTTTTGTTCTCGCTGTGACCTCCTCACGAGATCTGCCATTTTGTGTATCTCGTTATTGGGGATTCGGTAAAAGTCATATATTATTTATTTTTTAAGTAGGTATTATTATACCAAAAAAAAATAATAATTAAAAGTCAGTAATTTAAAATATAATTTTTATTTTACTATGTATAGTATACTTTCAAAGTCTACGCTTTGAAGTATCTACATAGTAAGCTAACGTTTGATCTTATTAAACTAGCATCTCACAAAGTTTAAATTAAAAACGTGACTTCCATTACTTCAAATAAATAAAAAAGAAATATATTGTTTTTGCATAATTTATAGAAAATTTATTATCGCTTTAGTTACAATGTACGAGTATGTGAAGTGAACTAAATAAAGTTTTAAGTTTTTGTTTACTGATGCTATGACGTCATATCAAGGTCGATAGCGTTTTTGATATTTGAACTCCATCATCACCATTCTTTTTTTTAAATCTAAATACTTTAGGAAATTAGTAGCCTAATAATTTTTTTGAGAATGATAAAATTTCAATTTGTAACTTAAAAATTATTCAATAAAAATAACAAATACTTCATTCAAAGCAGCGCCTAATTATTATTTTATATTCAATTTAAATTATTAAATTTACATTAAGCTAAATCTACAAAAAAAATTTAAAAATATTCACAATTTAACTTTTTTTTTTTAAATTTGAGTGACAGCTGAAATGGTTAACGTGAAGTACCTATACAAAATTAAAACTGCTAAATTTAGTTAAACCCAAAATTCTACGTAAAAATAAGTTTTTTTTTAAATATTAATTTTAAATAATAGAATTTTTTATTTTTAAAAATTTGTCATGTTCATTTGTTCCTTATCTCGTTTATTTGGTGTTCCTTTTCCAGTCAGATCTTTTCCTCTATCATTTATATCTTGCAGAAAGAAAATTATACGAAACTACTAACACGTATATAACTAAAACAGAATTAATAAATGTAAATTAACTATTATTATTTTATTACAAAATAATTAATTTCTTAAGCATTTTTTTTAAATCATTTTGTCCATTTTCCAACTTGTAAATGTGTATAGCCCCTAAACGGGCACCACTACCGCTAATTACGTTATGAAGTGCGGCTCTCCTACTGACATAGAGTTTGACAACTTGAAATATTGGATACGGAATTGAAACGTACAACTTTTGTATTTAATTTGTTAAAAGGCCTAGAAGATAATTAATGTTTTTTTTATATTAGTAGTTCTTCTGAGGAATTTTATCTTAGCCTTGTTCGCTTCGCTCGTCAACTAACGCTCTCTTCGCTTGCTGTAATGACCGAAAAAAAAAGTCTGTGAAGGATAAAAAATACTATGAAATTACTACTAAAAAATATTTTTATCTAAGTCTATGTTCTTACCTTGCCGGGAGAGCAGCTCTCCGTGTCAATACAATGTACTTACAATAAATGTTATATTTTATTAAAACGACTGGCAAAAACCTACACTTTCCAGTAATCGTTAAAATATTAAAATAACCGCACTCTTTAGTCGTTTCGTATAACTTTAAACTTTTATATTAGAAAAAAATTTGTAAACGCGATCGGGGAATTAATTATTTCATTTTCTCGACAAGAAAATGTCTCTAATTCGGAAAAAAAGGAGAATTGTATTGTCTTAATAGTAGGTTCTCTCCGCTCTTTGTATATCCAAAATGTGCGATAGAGGAAATAAAAAATATACCAAAAAAATTGAAACATATAGACAGGTTGTTGCTTAATAAAAATTCAAATTCGTAGTTTCTGTTGAGCAATGCAGTTAAGAGTTTGACATTAAAATTTTTACTTTATCGACGCTAAACTAACACGATAATGATCTCTACACCAACGGAGAAAAGATTAAAATGGCTTAAATCATTAGAAATATAGTCCATTAATTCGATATCCAAAGGAACAAGGTATCTTGGAGCGGATATTAATAATTCAAAACGTAGGCAAAGCTTGAATTAAACAGTTTCGCGTAACAAGAATGATGGCGGTCGAACTTTCGGCTAACGAAGCACCTTAATGTTAAATAACAATACGTGTCATAAAAATGTACTATTTTTTGGGGTTCCGTACCAAAGGCTAAAACAAGCCCTATTACTAAGACTTCGATATCTGTCTGTCACCAGTCTGTATCTCATGAACCGTGGTAGATAGACAGTTGAAATTTTCACAGATGATGTATTTCTGTTGCTGCTATAACAAAAAATAGTAAAAAACAGAATAAAATAAATATTTAAAGGGGCTCTTCTACGTAAAAAATATGTTTTGCCGTATTTATAGATAGTGGTATGGAACCGTTCATGCAAGAGTACGACCCGCCCTTGGCCGGTTTTTTCACTTAACGTTGTAATTAATACTTATTATAGTTCAAGCGGGTGACACCGGGGCCAGACTGCTAGTATATTTATAAATCCGTGGTGGCGCTGTGGGTTGATGTCTCTGAATATACAAGCGACATTTGCGGATATATGTAAAACCAAAAATTCTGTCCTTAAAATAAACTGAAAAATTAGCATTTGCAAAGAAAAAACTGAATATTAGCAAGTACGTACGTGTTTCAGGTATAACGAGTAGAATAGCTAAGAAACTCTGACTTTAAACACTAAGCCTCGCATTTTCTAAAAGGCGCTATAGAGTCACGCAGAGTTTCTAAACACAAATGTGTTGTGGACAATGATGCACTGGAAGTGGACTATATGGCTATATTTTATTTTTTTTGTTTTGACTGACTGACTGCTACTGCACGCTGTTGCCCGCATGTAGCAAGTTAGGCAGTGGAAACCTGGGGACCTAGTGTTCAGACACTTCGTCCCTATTAAGATTTTTCTGTCCCCACTTTCCGCTTAATTCTGGAGGCATTGCGTGTTGAGTGAGAACTTTATTGGTATGCTATATTTTATTGCTTAACATTTAGTGTTTTGTCAATATTGCCAGAATTGCTACAAAATATGTTTTACTGAATTGGCTGAAATATAGGAGTTTGACTTAATGAAGGGATTAGATCGCGAAAATAATTCATATAAGAAAATAAATAACTGTGTAATAAAAGCGGACGAAGCCGCGAGAAATTTCGTATAATAAAATAACATTTGGTATGATTTGGTAAAATTGATTAATGTGGCTACTAAAAAAAATCCCAAATTAAAATGAATTTCCAGTATATTCTATTTCTTAGTATATGAGCATTATATAGCGTACAATAGAAGCTTATCGTATGTACGAGTAACTTCTTAAATTATGTTATGCTTTGAGCTTGTATGAGGTTAGAAACTGTTTTGACTACCCACAGTATAGTGGTGCAGAGGTTTTATAAATTAAAAACTTAATGAGTAATGAAACTTAAAAAAAGAGAAAAGATAAGAAAGAGTAGTTTTTAGATATATATGTACATGAGGTGGTTATGGGTTAGATTTCCACAAAGGGATTTGTTTATATTTGATTTATTATCAAATTTCAATAGCCTGATCTAGTCGGATATACAATATTAAAACAAGAGCAAATGATGGCAAGTTTTCTTTATCATTTTAACTCTCTAGATATAAGGCTTGAAAGAAATAAAAAGAATATTTAGTATTTATAAAATTTTTAAAGTTGTAATTAAATAATCTTTAAATAACACGGCCTAAAAGGGCAATAAGTTCAAACTTCAAAGATATTTCTTAAGTATGAAAACAATTACGTTCATGAAATTAAACAACGATTTTAATGAGGTTTTCACTAATAGACAGAGTGGTTCAAGAACAGAATGTATATATAATAAATACATAAATTATATAAGTGTACTATTACGACTACGAGCGGAATAGTTCAAAGTATATATGGATTTAAATAATTCTCGATGCATAGTTTATGATATCATAGTTTAATATGGAATTATCTACAATAACTTTGCTATAAACTTTTAATTAAAAGAGTAATAGAAGTGAAATTCTTACTTAGAATAAAAAAAGATAGAAAAGACTGTGTTGAATACTATAAAATGAAATTAGTTTCAAATTTTATTCTACGAAACAAAATGAAAAGCTCCATTAGCATCGTAACAAACCGTATTTCAGGGACTTTCAAGTCGTTTTCATTTGAGCTTAAGTATTTTTTGGCTTGTACGAAAATATGTTTTGCCTCGTTTACTCAGTAGTTTTTTTAGCTTTATCCTGTGTCCTGCATATACCAGGGTAGACAGTGGGAACCTAGTGTTACGACACAGGGGTACAGCGTCTGAGTTTACACCTGACGGTAGTGGGTTAAATTCCAACGTGGGTTGGAACCAATAGATTATTATCATTTCTACGTTCTAAAAACAATCCAAACCGCGACGTTGAGTTTCACCAGTCATCACACAATGTGTTGAAAATCGGGCACAAAGTAGGAAACGGAGTTACTCAACACTAGGATACAGCGTGTATCTTTACAAAACTCTAGCTAATGTTATGTAGTTGTTTTAAGTCGGTGGAAGACATTCTCAATTTCTTGCAGCCGAGAACAAAAATTAGAGGACGAGAAGGTGGGGAAGCTTATTGTTATAGCTAAAAGATTTTCACATTTACATATTTTAAAATTACCAACACGTTTCATATAAAAATCACAGAAAAGTTAAGCATAAAAACATACTTAAAACGCGTCGGAGTGTTTGCCGTACGGCCTGTACTCAGGTGGTTAGACGCCAACGCTGAAGGCTCGCTACTATCGTTATCAAAATGTAACCACCCAATTTATAAGCTATAGCGATTTTATACTATTCACTAGAGGCAGCCTGCAACTTCGTTTAAGACCTAAAATGGAAAATCTCTGTTTTTGCCGTTCCAGTAGGAATGTCTTGAAATGTCTCTTAGGGGAAGGAAATACTTTTTTTAAATCTAGTAGTTTCGTTTATGCTGAACTATAAGACACTTCGTTCCTCATTCTGTTGAATTTTGAAGGCATTGATGAGTGGCGTAGTTTAACGTTGCACTTTGCCTCGACATCAGAGCGAAAAAAGAAATATTCATTTAAATAAATATTTTATTTCTTCGAGTGGGGATCGCAACCACAACTGTCGCGCTTACAGTCCACACGGTTCAATTGCGGGACGGCAACCACCATTTGTTTTTACACGTAATGTCTGTAAAATCAGGTCTGAAAATAGAGACCGGAGAACTTTTAGACTTAGTTCCCTTTGCCTACCAAGCTATATGTGGGATACAGCTCGCAGTTAAAATAACCATTTAGACGTAACTTTAGAAACATCGCTTATAACTTGCACCGCGTACCAGCGCTCAGACTGCAAGAGTGGTGTACATGACCTATTCAGAGCTTTCGACGTGGAGCTAATGTATTCTTATGTGTGTTTGTTCTTGTCTGGTCCTCCTTACCATGCCTCAGATGTTTGATGAACTTCTCAACATCAGCCAGCTTTCAATGTTTGCTTACTATTCCATACAAAGAAAAAGTCTTACTGTTTTGTTAGGCTTTGCAAATGCCGGAGTTTTCTATTTTAGTTTTGAATGAAAATAGATTTTTCATAATTATATGTGAAATTAACAGTGGGTTTAATTGTAAAACAACACAATAAAACGGAACTTTACCTTTGACCAAAAGTAGTATTATTATTTAATGTTGTAAATATTTAATTTATACGTTAAAATTTAACGAGACCATAATTTAATAAATTTAATTTATTAAATAGTACAATTTCTATATTCGTTAAAATTCTTTTTGCTGATCCCAATTTAATTATCTTTTAGGCTTATTTTATCTTCACGCTGTAGCTCGCACATATCAGGATAAACAGAGGGAATTTAGAATCCTAGTGTTAAGACATTTTGTTACCATTAAGGCACTGCCGTTCCCATGTTTCCGCTGAATTCTGGAGGCGTTGGGTGGTAAATAGCGGAACGCGGCGCCGCGCTTTGATTCATTACCAAAGCACGAAGAAATATTTAATATTTTAAATGACTGTCATCAATATATATAACTCTAACACTTACTGTTTATAAGAACTAATATATCTACTGTATAACGAGAACATTGTAAAATGTAATTGTACCTGTTCCCTGTCTCAGAATCGAACCTACAATAAACGCAAAGTAAATGCAAATTAAGCATGCCCCAAATATACTAAAAATTCAAATATGAATACGAATAGAATGAATTGAAAGCAACTGAATGCTATCCTAAATAAAATTTCCTAACTGGAAGACCTTTAGAGTGGCTGCAGATTTCCTTTACATTTCATAGGTAAAAATAACCAAAAGATACCCTCATTGCATACAAAATTGAATGTATGTTTTCGATGCCTTATAAAAATACTGGGCCATATGCATTGAGAGGCAAACCACGTATTATTGTAATAAGATTTTGCCACGTGGATTTTTAGACAAGAAAATTTTAGTTTTTAAAGGGTCTCTTCTATTATGAGTTATTTTTTTGCGGAATAATAGAGAAATTACTGTTAATTAAAAATTACCCTTTTTTTCATATACCGCCTAAATATTAGATTATTGAAGGGTGGACCAAACTGTGGAAAAAGATAATATTTTAATAATAATAAAATCTGTCAATTAAATCTGTCAATTACCTAAGACCTATTATATCTAAAAAAACATAACTAAACCAATTTTGTTGAAACTAGAACTGTTTCTTTAGTTATAATATTATTACTATTAAATAAAAAAAAATCGCCCAATAACTAATAGATTCCATAAACACGTGGGTAAACTGATAACACAATTTTTTTAAATCAATCTTGATATATTAAATAGCGAACGAAACGCGGCTTCGCCCGCTCAAATTTATTGTCATATTATAGTAGAATAGTAGGATATAAAGCATACAAGGCATACATTTAATCTGAAAACTGAATGGCTTTATGTGCGGTCGTATTTTTTTCTTATTTATTTTATACTGCTATATTTTTTCAGTGGGTGTTTATTTCTTTGAAAGATTTATGTTGCTTGTGGGCATGAAATTTTACTCTTGGGAACCTTTATATTTTTAATACGTGTTCGCTCGGGCCAGATTAATAAACAACCCTTATACAAACGGTTTTCGATGATATCTCATTTTAAAAAAATATAAATAACAGGAGGCAGTCGTGGTGCAGGGGCACAAAGTGTACTGTAAAATCGACTGGTTGAGGGTTCGATCCCCACTCGAGGAAATGTAATATTTATTTAAATTTATATTTCCATTTCTTCGCTCTGGTGATAAGGGAAAGGGGTGATTTCCGCCACTCAACACGCAATACCTCCAAAAATTTGGCGGAAAGTGAGGAACGGAGTGTCTTAACACTAGGTTCCCTCTGCCTAACCTGCTATATGCGTGTGATTTTGATTAAATTTGATTTACAAATAACATACAGGTAAGACAAAATCACATTCAGGTAAAGAATCTAATATATTAATATGTTCTTGATATATGAACCTACAACCTTAGCTTAGCAACTGCATTTTCCACTAAACTATCATCCCTTTCAACATTCACCCTATTATAAAGATAAAAAAATATCTTTATGAACCTATGTAATTTCTTCAGTCATATTTCAAGCGAGCCCAACAGTTCTGAATTTTCTGTAAGAGCTTCTCAATTGAGCTGTCAACATCGTGTGTTCCATTCATCACAGCCATTCACCGTTAGGGTTGCCGTTAACAAAAAAGTTATTTTATTAATGAATTCCTTTTTTGAGTTTTTTTTTATATTTTCATGCATGGCAATAATTTTTACAGAATCAGGGGTAAGCAGAAAGTGATAAATCTCGTCGTTTTATATTTCATAACTAAGATAGCTTATACCATAACCCAGTGAGGTCAATGAAACAGAAGAGAAATACTATTTGCATTATAGAACTATAAATATAAACCTGGTAGAATTTGAACCAAAATCTGCAGCATAGAGACTGACAGCTTCACTTTCAAACCAATGGAAAGCTATAGCTTGCTTGCTAAATGTTTTTACATTAAAGAAATTGCATTTGTTACAGACGAAAGAGAAAATTACCATAAGGCATTCGTTTTGCTATCTATTTATAGCTTAGTAGCTTTTTCCATTGGAAATTAATTAATATACAGGGAGAGATAATATATTTCAAATACAAATATTATGTTATTTTAAAATTTAAATAAAATTCTATAATATGCTTATATATTCTTTTTTATTTTCATAAATCCCTTGTAGAATCTTTCTCGCTCTGTATACAGTGATCATCCCATACTCACTTATATATGTCAAATGATGAAATACATTATCACAGTTATTATACCAAATAAAAATAAAATAATATTTTTAATTTAAAATTATTATTTTCTGATTGTTGAACGAAAATGCTATAAATATTTTTCATTTTTGACAACCCTACTCATCTAACCACCTAGAGCTATTAGATAAAGTTGTACTTGTAAAGTAAATAAAGAACTTATTGTTTCTACACGTGAGTTTGTAAACTTTTAAACCTCTTTTTACAAGCTTTCATTTAACGCTTTTATTTAAGTTGCCGTGTTAGTTAGTGTATGTGAAATGTTTTAAGCTTAATTTGACCTACTTTCCAGGGTTTGATTGAGCTGAAATTTGAACTACGACTTCAGTTCTGATGACAATGAAATTACATATAATCAATATTATTGTTAATCCAAAATGGCCGCCGCAACAAAATGGCGGATTACAAATTATTGCACAAGCATAGGTAATATGGGATTCAAATAATTGTTTAGATTAGTAATTATTAACATTGTATTTTATAAAGATTTTAGTGAACACAATCTAATAATACTGTAAAGAGGCATATGTAATTATTAAATTAATATTTTTTGTAAAGCTATGGTGTCAGAAATAAAGGTCATTGCTATTTATTTTACATTATAGAAATGAAAAGTTTCAGAGTAACACTAAAAAGTAAAAAAATTGCTTCTTAAAAAGGTAAGTTTTACTAAAATGAAAATAATAATTTTATGAAATTGAAAAGACTTGTAGCGCATATAAAAACAAAGAATCAAAACTAAATAAATTTCTTGCGCGATACTACAAGGGTTTGCAATTTCATAAAATTATTAATTTTATTTTAGTACAAACTGATCTTTTGAATAAAGCTTATTTTAAAAAGGTTTTTTGTAACTAACATTTTTTACAAACGTTTCTTGACTAGATTCTACGCTTGCTACGGAAACTGAGTGCCGTTCTCCACTATATTCTTCATTTTAGAACAACTTTGTGTTGCGTAGCGGACCAACATCTCGCTTTGTCTTACAAGTCCGGGAAAAGGAAAATTAATTTCAATATAAACAACCCCCGAGTGGTATTGTAAGAAAATTTTTCAATAACTATAATAGAAAAGGCAATACAATGTAAAATGCGAATAACTGAAACATAAAATAAAAATTACGTAGTGCTTTGAAATAATAAAAGTTTCACTAAGCTTATTTTACATAGCAATTATAATTTGTTCCAAGTACGTTACATTATTAAAAAAGTTGATATAGGTTTTTATGGTAGAGAAAATATGTTTTTTTTTTATAGAAAAATGCTTTTTACTTTGCTTATTAAATATATAAAGTAAGTAAAGGGAACCTGGAAATCTAGCGTGAAGATACTGTCGCGCTTTGCCTCGTTACCAACGCAAGGAAATGGCAATATTTAATTTGCTCGAGTGAGAATCGCACCCACTACCTGTCGTGTTTACAACCATAAACTTGTGTCTTTGCACCACGTCTGTCCAAAAAGCTTTGTTCATTTCATCATCATCATCATCATCATCATCAGCCTGTCCTCGTCCACTGCTGGACATAGGCCTCTCCAATGGCACGCCACTGAGCTCGATCTTCAGCTGTTCATTTATTAATTAATTTATTATATACTAGTGGGCCCGGACGCGGCTACGCCCGCGAAGATATAAGCCTAAATAATTAAAATAAGTAAAAAAATAATAATAATAAGTGGAGATTTATTATTAGAAAAAATATCTGAGTAACCGAAATGAACAAACAAAAGAAGTTACTTTTGTAACTGAAGGAAATTCTTAATCTTAGAAAAAGTACCTAAAGTTTGCCGTGCGCGCGTACTAAACATTTTTCTATATTAAATAATTATTAATTTTTGCGAACAATATTAAATAAAATCCCAAATGATTAAAATTACGATATTTTAAGTGTATAACATCGGTATAGATAACCGAACTGAGAAAAATTAATTAAAAGCAGCAAATAATTACATAAAAAATAATAGTAATTCGAAAATATATAAAAATTTACAAAACCATCAAAGTCTGCCCGTTCGCGTCGGTCATACTACGAGTATACCACTCGTAGGCTAGGTCATTCCGAATCAGTGACATCTCCTTAATTCTTTATTAGAATGTTATACAGTAAACTATAATTTCCATCAAGATGAAATGCTAAAAGTGACTATTATATTTATATTCATAAGGATGAATATCAAATTATAGAAATCATCTAATTTTTGTTAATGTATACAAATCTATATCGGCGCTCGCCATGTACGCAAACTCACTTTGGGTGACGTTTTCTTAAAACAACAAACTTTGCAAGCCGTTGCTTAGCAACGCGTAGCGACGATTGTTATTAAGATGGCGGAATAAATTGCATGTCAAATTAATTGTTTTAATATATTGGTATATATCGAAAATATTACAAATATGAGAAAAAAAAAGTATCCTATGTTCATCCCGAGACCCTCAAGTATCTCTCTATGAGTATTTTATTACAAATAAATTAGCGGTTTGGCCCTGATTGCGTAAAAGACAGACAGACAGACAGACAGACAGACAGACAGACAGACAGACAGACAGAGTTACTTTCGAATTTATAATATAGGTATGGATTGTAGTGTTTTCTTGTGGTAATAAAAAAAATATTACTTTAAATTTACTACGAAAAAATCACTAAGTTAGAGCCAATTGTCGAACTTCTGGGATAATAAGCACAAGTCAACAAGTTTTCTAAGACAGACAATAAAGAGAGATTGATCACTTATTTGAACGTCCAAAATAAACAATCCGATTAAATAAAGTGGAAAAGCAAGAAATGAGATCATAACAAAGATTATATAAATTGAGGTCACATTTCACCTGAGCTTAATTTAATTTTACAAAAGAATCAAGGCAGAACAAAAATATATGGGCCGGGGTAGTTTAATTAAAGGTATAATATATGTAATTATATACAGGATGTTAATTTTCCGCAGGTACTGTTTTGTTCGAAGAATTTTCGGTGTAATTGGAGCAATTTAATTTATTGCTGGAAAAGTGATGTGTATTTATTTGAATTTTCACCTTTTCTTCTTAAATATGATTCGCAAATAATTGTCTTTTTTAATGTATTTTATGGTAGATATAGAGAATGTAGTGATAAGATACTCTCAACTTTTTCCAAAGAGATTTTAAAAGTTAATACAATTTTGGAAAAAAGATAGAGTATGAAATTTGAATACATATCAAATGCTACGAAAAAACATATTATGTGGGTATAATAAACAATAAAATGTATTAAAATTTTTAATACACAATTTTAAATTAAAATGTCAATTAATTAACGTCCCCTGAAACTCAATTACTTAACTTGGCTTGTTAGTTCTTGTAACAGCATTTTGAATGAGCCGTTTACAGTCATCTGTTGTTTTTATAAAATTTCTATATAATACGCGAGTGGGGAAAGGAATATCTTAACATTACGTTCTCTTTCTTAATGAATTCCTATCCTGCTATATGCGGGATACAGCGTGAAGCATAAAAAACAACATAATGATATGACATTTATAATTTATAGCTAGACTACCTCACGTTCCGCAAATAAACTATAGTTTAATAGAAAAATATGTAAATCCAAATTTTCTTTATGCACCAACAAAAATTTTTCATAAACTTCGGTAGGATATTGAAAAATTATTCTTTTAATCAAGAGAAGATTTAAAAGACGCGCTCGGAATAAACTTGCGTTCGCCCTTTGCATACTAAACAATCAATTTGCAGTAAAAATATTTGACATAAAAGAAAGAATTTCATTTTAACTTTCGTGAGTGATGTCGTTTACACAATTTTTGGGCAAACAAAATGAAGAACGACGAAATCTTCGGTATTATCAACATTGTTGATTGTATTTGTTTTTCGCTTAAATTCT
>JAEBDU010000107.1:247487-275145 GCA_016802625.1 Heliconius numata | reverse complement strand
CTACAAAATGTTAAAGCAATTATCCCTAGGAGATTGAGATGAAATTTCGGTAGTTTTGGATGATAATGCATCGTTAGTTAGCTGGCGGCGGTCTAAATCTGTAGAATATATGGGCCATATATTATGGGTTTAAAATATATCTATTAATTCTATCTATTTCTATTTAAATTATCTATATTTTAATTATTATTTCTATTTTTAGCATCACACTGTATCTCGCACGTAGCAGGGCAAAGGAAACCTTAGAGACACTTCCTTTCTCCAATTTCCGCCAACGTCTCGGAGAATTTGGAGAAGGATTTTGAATACTGATAGTACTTTTAAATTTACTTTATTTATGTAATTTATATAATTCATTGTTTTATACTTCTATTTATTTATTTTTTATTATCATATTTGGTAAGACAATTACATCTGTAAACCAATATGCAACATCGCATAAAACATCTTAAAATAAAACCAATTTCCATACAAAATTAAATTTTAAAAATATTCCGTGAACGAGAAAATAATAATTCAGAACAAATAGCCCGAAACGAGCCAAGCTTCACAACGCAACGGGTCTATTAAGAAAACAAAAGCGTTAGTTCTTATTTTACGCGAAAATTTCAGACGGAAATTCTCCTTATTGGACAGTGTACGTGTGAGCCGCAAAAATGAAAAAAACTGCACTCTACGTTAAAGTTTTCAAATCTTGCCGCGAGACGACATATAATGAGGTGCTGCGGAAGCTGGAGACGTGTCCTTGCTGGTGACTTCCAAGTCAAAGAAAAGAAGCGTTTTTTTCAAGATTTTAAAGTAAGTATGACTATTTTTTCCTCTTTTTTCTTTGCCTTTTGAAGTTTTGATTTATTTAGATGCTAAATTTCGATGATTAAGTATAAATCTAAAATGTTATAAGAAATATTATCTTTTCAGATATTCTACCTATTAACTTTTAAGACAGCTGTCTCTCTCTCTATCTACATCTTAGTGTTACTGTATTTAATACTGTGCTACATTGCAAGTCTGAAAAATTTGTCGTTAAAAGATAATATTAAACCCATACCCATCACCTAAATAAATAACAACTGAACTATAGTATTAAAAGAAAACAAATTAAAAACATGTTTTTCCATGCATGTAAAATACACTCACTTCCATGAAATAAGTAATGTTGTATATGTACTCGTATGGGAAAATGAAACGATTCTCCGCCGAAATTGGTTTTACGTTTTCATATTTTTATTTTAACCAGATTTTTTTGCTTTTTGAACGAATATATATTTTTTAAATTCATTTAAATATAAATATGTTTATATATACTGTAAACGTGACAGGTCGTGGGTTCGATTCTCAAGTTCTCTCTGCCTATCCTGCTATGTGCGAGATTCAGCGGAACGCTAAACAAAATGCTAATCTTTTGATTTTTAAGATAAACGTTCATATTATTTCTCTAAATTGTTCAACTATCATCTCGGTTCATGAGATACAGCATGTTGACAGACAGCAAGCTGACGGACCGACAGACCAACGAGGGGACAGCAGGGTCTTTGTAATAGGGTCCCATTTTACCCTTTGGGTACAAAACCTTAAAAACGCGGCGTTCAATCACCACTCAACACGTTACGTCTAGAATTCGGGCGGAAAGCTGAAAATGGAGCGTCTTGACACTAGGTGCTCTCTGCCTACCCTACTGTGCAGGCCATAACGTGAAGCTAAAAATGAAATGAAATTTATATACAGTGTACAGTAAAAATTATCAATTTTAATTATATTCACTAAAATAGAAAACTGCTACAACCTTTCATTTACTAATTAAAAAAACATAGAAAATAGAAAACTAAACAAGTTAATATTCATCACATTTTCGCTCTGGTCTAGCTTTTGTACCGCTAAAAATACCAGACGGCGCAAGTGCACTACGATCTATTCAACGCTTTTGGCGTTATTTTTCCTTTGCATAAAAATACTATGCAAATTTCACATGCACTTCTTATCAAACTGTGTTTCACTAAGCGACCTCAAAAAGCTAGGAAATACTATGTTCTTTTGTATTCTATATAAGAATGTACTTTAGATATGTATAATAATTTTATATTGTTTGTAAAGTATTTTATTAGCTTTAGCTATAAGAATTTAGCTTAGAATCTTAGTGTTGAAATACTCCGTCCTCCACGTGTTGTCCAATTTCTGAGACTTTACGTGTCGAATGGCGAAACTTGTGAACCAGAACGGGAAATTAAAATAATTTAAATATAATTATTCCCCCGAATAGGAGTAGAACCCACAATCTTCGCGTTACCAATTTTCGTTGCCCCACTGCACCACGACGGCCTTTACATTCGAAAATATGTATACTCGTATATACTTAACTGGTTTTAAGTTACGCAACTCACAATGTCTCGTAGATTGGGCGGAGAGTGGAAAACGGAGTGTCCTAGTGTCTGTAAAGTAAAGAGCTATTTATTTACGTAAACAATATTAAATATCTCCTACATTTGAACTCACACTTTAATTACAAAACGTTATCCACGCCGCCTTAGCTCAAAAAGCAATTTAAATCGTATTATATTATTTAGAACCGTAAAATCCGAGTCCAAGGCGACTCCCGCCGCAATATGGCAAATATCTTATTCAAAAGACTTAAAGAACAAACAGATTCAAACATTCAGCTTTATGATCGTTACAGACAAAAACTGAACATTTTCAATCTAAAAAATCAAAATAAAAAAGAATTTCCCCGCAAATAAAAACAAAGTAAGTAAAATATTCTAAAGTCGAAGTTTTGAAGCTATTTGTAAAGGAAACGAGCAAAAAATATGGAAATAAAATAAAATGGTTTCAGCATCTGTTTTTGAACTGTGAAATATGTGGATATTTGTATTCATTCAATAT
The DNA here is from genome assembly GCA_016802625.1 of Heliconius numata. Lineage (NCBI taxonomy): Eukaryota > Metazoa > Arthropoda > Insecta > Lepidoptera > Nymphalidae > Heliconius > Heliconius numata. The sequence continues at coordinate 272,268 of JAEBDU010000107.1, read as the reverse complement.
GTTAGCGTCGTATTAAATTTGTTTTAAAATGCGTTCTAACATGAAATTTATCTTTATTTTTTAAACGTACAAAGATAAATATGTTTATATGGCCGTCTGACTATAAACACTATAAGTGTAGGTTTGATTAATTTTCTCGAGAGTTCCGCCGCTCACTCAGCATACAGAATATAGGGCAGACAGCGGAGAACGGAGTATCATAACACTGACTCCCTTTGCTCTGTTTTCCCAATCTAAAAATAACAATTATATTAAATTCAAATTCAAAATATTTTTTATTCGAATACACTATTATAAACACTAGAATCGTCGTTTCATCGTTTACTCACAAAAAAAAATATATTTTTTTAAATATTCCACATTTTGAATTTAATTTAAATAATCAAGTTATTTCATCTAATTTAGAACCACTCTTCACTAATTAGAAGTAGACGTATCACGTTCAGAGGAATCCATCTCCCGAGACATTGATATATGGCAGTAGGAAAAGTCTAATTAAAAATCTAGAAAATTATTTACAAACCCTAGTTGTGTATGGCACTTGTGCGACTATAAGCTCGACGGTTGTGGGTTCAATTCCCACTCGAGGTAATGTAATATTTAATATTTTCATTTTCTCGTTCTGCTGACGAAAAAAACCTGGTGTCGAATTCTGCCACACAATGAAGCTAAAAAAATATATTATATAGCTTTTCGTCTTAATACCTTTAATTAAAAATGAAATAATAATAGCTATAGGTTCGTTTCCCATACGATTCCTGTTAAGACAAAGGACTTCCACTGATGACACCATTCAACACACAGTTCGAGCAGAAGCTGGAAAAGTCTCTTCTAAATTTATGAAGCTCTAAAAAGAAGTTAATATTGTTACAACTTTAGAACTATAAATGAAAATCAAAATAATGAATTTTCTATTATAGAACAAGTGTACACCCACGCAAAGGCAATAAGATAGGCTTCATAAACAAAACAAATTTAGTAATCAGGCCTCGAGCCAAAACAGGTTATGAAAAGACCTAGAACTAGAACTAATCTAATATTGTAAATAATGTATTAAGATTTTCCTCACGTTTCAACATGTTCGAAAAGCTACGTTTGCTTTTTACATCTAGTTCTAATTAGGTTATGTATAGAGTAATTCTTTTGAACCTGTCACATATATGATCTGGATATTATGATTAACTTATGTTTTCTCCTTTACTATGTTTTTACTTTTCCATATTTCTGTATATAAATATTATAGTCATATTATTTGATTAGTCGCTCGAAGCCTTTTTGCGTAGGCATGATTAGGATGTAAAGTGGAATATCTCGTTTTTTTCCATTCCCTTAGGAATTTCGAGAAATTCTCTTTTAGCGCTTTTCTACACTGTCTAACTACAGCCAAATTCAACTTTCTTGGTGAAGAAATTTGAAAATTGAATTAGAAATTTGAAATACAAAATATTTCCCTACATTCTCCACTATTCTTTTTAAAGACAGCTCTGACACCAAATAATTTTTAGAAGAAGATTAATATAAAAGAAGTGTAAATATTTCTCATTTCTCAGATCAGATGTCTAGCTGATATTATATACCTACTGAAGGAGGAACTGATTTTGAATTATTATACCTACATTATTTCTCGTACACTGCCCTTCACCTAAAAAAATAGTTTTCATAACTTATCCTGCTAATTGAAAGCATAATTAACTCTAAGAAATTCCAGGACTATACAAATCAAAAGTATCTGTAATGGAATCGAATCCACAGCTTGTCGTGTTTTCAGTCACACCCTTGTGCCACTCCGCCACGACGGCCTGGCCACTGACCTCAGTGTATCAGTAAATTCTCTAAGTAAAAAAAAAAATTAAAAAGTATGAAAATAATGGCTTTCAAATTAATATTAAAATTTGCAAAGTCAAATTTGTGAATGTTAGTTAACAAAGAAATTTTTGGCCCATGTGATTTGATTTGGACAACATAAATTGCGTCGGTTTCTGAAGCAATGATCCGAGCTTACGATTCGTTAGTTCTGCACAAGAAGGTTGTCTGGAGATGATAAAAGCCTACATTTTATTCTATTCTTTTCTTTGAAAATGTACACTGATAATCAAAGTGCATATATAGACGTATTCATACAGTTTTATAATATCAGCTGCTTGTTTTTATTAAATTACACTGTTAGCTAAGAGGTCTCCGTGGCCCGCAGTTTTTCCCGCGAGAATTCTAAGAAAAAATAGCCTGTACGTTGCTCCACAAACCCCTCTATCCTTTAATATTGGTCCCATAGAAATCGGTTCAGCTATACTAGAGATTACCGCGGACAAAGAAGAAAACGAACAGACAGACAAGATAATTGTATCGACTTATGTACTTGGAAAAAACACGGTTATTTTGAAATCACAAATTAGGATCAGAGAAGAACAATGTATTGTAAATTAGAGAAGAAAAACAAAAACAAAACAAAATTGTCCCAAAAAAAAAACATCATTTTTCAATAAATAATAGGTTTGATGACCAATTGGTAATTGGACATGGACCAAATAATAATAATAATTATTAAAATGATAAACTTCCATTTTTATTAAAAACCAGTAAAAGATATCAGAACGATACACGAATTCCCCCAAGAGTTCCAAATCATTAGGCACGTAATGGTGTCCTCTAAATGTCAGTATATCGACATAATCTTCGGTATTAGGACCGGCTTACAATAACCCTTTTGATATTTAACTGATGATACAAAATGGATAGAAAAATTAAAAAAATATATATTGTGGCTTATATGAGGAGGTACTGCACGAGCGTGTACTGACGGTTGTGGGTTCGATTCCCACTTGAAGGAATAAATTTTAATTATTTATTAATATTTAAATTCCTCGCTCTGACATGATAAGGGGTTCGATCTCCACTTGCAGTAAAGACTCTATTTAAATTACTTCGTTTCTCCGCTCTTGTAAATAAAGCTCGAAGCTCAGTTTTGAGCAACTCGCAAGGTCTCGAAATTTTTGCGGGAAAACGTCGGAGTGTCCTCATTCTCTGTCTATTATAGTAGGGTTATTATATACGGGAAGATATAAGGGTCCAACTACTTGCCAATTAGTCAAATATAGTATTATAAAATATATTATTAAAATATCTTATAACACTAAGAGTCGCCACAGTTTTAACCGAGGAATTGGAAACCGCTAGGAATCGCTTTAGATTGTATAAAGTCGAACCTTTTTTATCAAAGGCTCTCAATCTCTTTGATATTTGAACGAAAGGTAAGACCGTCCCTCTATTATACAGGCGAAGAGATGGTGAATATTTAAATACAAAAGTGTCTTTTCTTTTTATTCTTGCATTTATAATACTTATAACGTTCGCGGGTTTGTTTCCTGTGTGGGGTAAATTGTCAAACGGGCAGTTCGTTCGTTATACATACATCGAGACTTGTTCTTTAAATTTAAACGTAAAGTATCCTCTAAAATGGACTAAAAAAATTAATAAGAAAAAATCCTGAAAATAATTATTTCTAATTTGGTTGTTTTAGATCTCACTGTATTCCGTATATAGTGTAAGACACTTCGTTCTCCACTTTCCGATATTTTTCGAGACGTTCTTTATTTTCTGAATTTTTTTTAATTTTTTTGTGGGTCGAGTGGCGGAACTCAACACTGCGCTTTGTCTTGTTACCAGAGCGAGGAATGAAAATTAATTCATTCCTCTATATGGGAAACCAGAACCGTTACGTTTACAATTAGATGCTACGCCACCGTGCTACGAAAGTCCGAAGTCTGTTTTTTATGAAAGAAAAATTAATAAGAAATATTATAATAAAAAGTGCGTGACTGTAACGTGATGGTTGTGAGTTCGATTCCCACTCGGGGGAATGAATTATTATTTATTAATATTTTCATATCTTCGCTCTGATATCAAGGCAACTGCGCGGCGTTGAGTTATGCCACTCAACAAAAAAAAGTATAATTAAATATAAGAGCACTTTAATTATAAAGATGTAGGTGTGAAAGTAACATTATAGAAGAACCTCGGGCCAATGTCAGACAGAAGGCTACGCTAGACGCAGTTAATAGGATCTCTTTCAAAGTGAAAATAGAAAATTCTAAAACCAAATGATTCCAAGTATCTTTCGCGGTAGATAAAAATGTAATCGTATTGAAAGATTTAAATACACTTTAAGGTTTAAATACACTTTACTTTTTTATTTTATATTGAATTTTATCTTTAAATTTAAATATGTATATAAGTATAGATATAGGAAATTTTTTTTAGTCTCGCACTATTCTGAATATAGCAGGGTAGGCAGAGGGAACCTAGTCTTAAGATGTTCTGTTCCCAACTTTTTCACACAGTGATTTTTCACACAGTGAGACATTTCACGTTAAGTGGTCACACGTGAGACATTTCCCGTTGAGCGGTGGAACTCAACGCCGCGCTTTGCCTTCCGGAACGAGGCAATGAAAATAGTTTAATTGTGTCCTTGAAATTAAAAGGCACGTAATGTATCAAATGCTAATAATTTTTAAAGTGTATATACCTCACTGAAACCTTACCATACCTTACTTACCTTACCTTACTATAGTACCTTACTGAAAATTTAACGAATTATCCAATTTTGAAGAATAGAGTTGCAAACTATAAAACTTATAACAACCGTATAAAAATTTCGTGGCTTGAGACATCGCTTGGACAGTATCCAAAAGACACGGATTTTTATCCTTCTGCACCCAAAAATATTTTTTTTATTTATCAAATTTAATTATACTAAATTTAATTATTTATTAAATCTATAATCACTTAATGATGCAAAACGACAAAAAAAACATCGAATTTTATCTTACGTTGTATTTCGCCACTCAACACGCAATGTCTCAAAAAATGGGCGGAGAGTGGGGAACAAAATGTCTTAAGTTCTTTCTACCTACCCTACCGTGGAGGAAAATACATGAAGCTGCTCTCTGCTCAAGGAACCTATCGGCTTATCCACACTGAGAAATGACCAATTTAGTCAAGTAAACCAACACAAAACAAAAAGAAGAATGTACAGACATACTTCGAGATACTGCTATTTCTCACGATGAATCTTAAAAGCGATCCTATTCAATACATTTGAGCCCAGTCCAGATGTAAAATAATAAGAATTTTAGTTTTTCGCACTTTAAATTTAAGGATGAATTTCCTATGAAATAGTGAAGCTACAACTACTTGGTACTCCTGGTATAAGTGCGAAGGAATCGCAGTCCACTTTTTCAATTGACAATTTATTTTCGCTTCTCCCAAGGAAATTCGCATTGGATGTTGCTATTATTTATTTCACTCGTTTATTTGAAAAGTCGGGTAGTATTCTAAAGTAAATCCCTCGGGTCTAGAATTAAAGGTGCTTACGAGAAATATTGAGCTTAACTAGGTATTCAGGTTTTATTTTTATTTAATGCGGGCATATTGCAGGGTAAGCAAAAGGAACTCTGTTCCCCACGCACCTCCCAATTATCGAAAAATTTCCTGTTGAGTGTGTGTCTTCTCACCAGTGTAAGAAAATATAGATAATGCATTCATCAAGTGAATCGGAATCACACTACGAATCCGCAAAGAAAAAATGCACAGAGTAGCTGGTACTAGCGAGGATGTCACGGGGAGAATGAAAAAGAACGTGTTCAGCTAGTTTAGGCACGTCGAACGAATGAAAGAATGGCAAAAATTACCAAAGAAACTTTTGCTAAGTTAAGTATATACCTACAATCTACATATTACAATATTGAAATTGCATATAAAACAGTATTTTTCAAATAATCAATAGGACGAAGTTGTACCTACTTTCCAACAAAAAGGGAAAAAGGTATACTACAGTTATAGGCTGACCCTATATTATTAGTTCTTCAGTAAAAAAGGCTTTTCAGGTTTATCTAGGACATATCAGTGTATACAAAATAAACACTTAACCTGCCTAAACCTTTTAGTTACAGGAAGTGTCAGTCCACTGGCACTTAGAAAATGGATGTCCTGTTTCCGTTTCCGTCTGGCGCTTCAAAAGGAACATTCACCCTCTTTGCAAATATTTATAATGTATAGTCAACAATCAAACAATTTAATGGTTGGCTAAATATTTATTTTGTGTACGATTAAGAATGTTATTTTTTAACCGAATTCTGTAAGAAAAGTAGGTTATCAATTCGACTCTATTTTTTTTTTATGTTTGTTACCTCATAACATTGGACTGGGTAAACCGATTTTGATATTTTTTTTTATTTGAAAGGTGAAGCTTCCCGAGTGGTCTCATTTTTTTTGGTTCATATCTGATAAGCTGGTGTCAAGCTAATGCTTACTACAATATCTAATTACTAAGCCTGTTTGTTTTACTTGGCACCGACTTCAAAATTATAAAATCTTTGTATAATTATTTTTCACTTTTTAGTTCGTTATTAGAAGTCGGTTTTTCTTTTTGTTAAAAATTAATTTATTTTAGTTTTTTTTTTCATTTATATTTGAAGTCGTCGTAGTCGAGGGGCACAAGCGTGCGACTGCAAGCGTAGGTTCGATTAAATATTTAATGCGTGTTCCCATTTGGGGGAATTAAATATTGTATATTATCATTTCCTTGCTTTGGTAACGTGGCAAAGTGCGGCGTTGAGTTTCGCCACTCAACACGCAATGAATCAAGTGTTCGACGGAAAGTGCGAAACGGAAGTGTCTTAATGGGAAACAGAGTGACTTACTAGGTTCCCTCTGCCTATACCCCGCCCGAGCATAGCGGCTTAGTGCGGGATACAGCGTGAAACTAAAAAAAATATTACATCTTAATATATAAGCATATTCCCAAACAATACACTACAACGAAAACCCTCTTATTTGATAGCTAATTTCAATAATTAACTTTTCAAGTTGCAACCAGATGTTCCACGAGTAAAAGAACAAAATTGCGGACTACAAAATACTTGTAAACGTAAGAGCCGGTGCTTATTTAGTTGTTTCCAATTTTGACTGCACAGAAAGTGCACTGAGAATGTACTTGACCTGTTTAACGAACGTTTAATATGGCACAAGTTATAAGATATGGCGATTTTTTTTTAAAATATTTTAAACACTAAAATGTTTTTGTTTATGTCTTATTTGGAGACCGAGAAAAGTAACATCGGTTTTTGAAATTACGGATTATTTCATATTAAAAAATGGTATATGCGCGATACATATATAAAAACATGAAGTTCGAACGGGCAAAGCCGCGGGTGAGAAGCTATCTTATAAGCCATCTAGCATTACAAGAATTGTATGTATATTTTATTATTTCATTTAAGTCACCTAAGGACTTGAAGATATGATACCTACCCAAAATAAAAAAAAATCTTTATTAAAATTTTGTTCTTGAGGCCATCGCACACAGGCGTGTGACTTTAACGTGCTTGTGGGTTCGATTCCCACTCGGGGGAATGAATTGAAATGAATGAATTTATTAACATTTTTGTTTCTTTGCTCTGGTATCGAGGCAAAAACACGGCGATTGTGATTTTAAAACTTGATTTCTACAAAAAGCTAAATAATTTAAAGTTTACTATATTTATGTCTTAAAATGTTGATTGCCCTTTTATTTATTTACACCACACAAATTTATCGGTCATCTTGAATTTAAGCAATGAAAATCAACCTAAGTGCAAGTGCAAGTGCAATCTTGCACGACCTGCAGCGATACTCGAGATTAAAACATTTAAATAATTACATCCAAATAACAACCATTATGCTACTTATGTTTATTTATATATGTAGAGGTTTAAAAGAAAACAATGTTACTAATATTATGAATGTGCAAGTTTGTAAGTAAATTTACTGAACGAATTTAGGTGAAACTTTCCAATAATATAGGCTTATTAAACAGAATAGCAACTGTGCAACCAGTTGATATATAAACTTAGAGATGCCATCTGCAACTTATCTCACTGCAAACGCAAAGGTTATGGGTTCGATTCCCACTCAGAGGAATAAATTATTTTTATTTCCTCGTTCTGGTATGCTAAGTGCGGCGTAGAGTTCCCCCATAGTATACAGTGTCTCGAATTTGGGCGGAAAGAAGAATACGGAATCTCATTACACTCAGTTCTTAATGCCTACTCAGCTATATACAAAACTATAGCATTACACAGAAATGTCTGTGACATTAAACATTCCATCACTATAGTTTACATTAATTTTCTTTAGTTCTTATTAAAATAGCTTTGAAAAAAAATAAATAGTCCAGTCTTATGTCCGTTATATAAAAATGCAAATCATTTGATGTTCTTGAGCTTGTGTAATATGCAGTTATATATAAGAAAAATCTCCCTGAACTCGTTGGTGTTCTGCCAATTCTTAGATAAGTAACAGACAGACAGCAGTAATATTTTAAAGTATAATAAATGTATCTAAGTAAAATCTCATAAATTTTTAATAAAATAAACAGTTTCGAGGCCAGTCGTAGCGCGTGTGACAGGTTGTGGGTTCGATTACCACTCGAGGAAATGAAATACATAATATTTTTGTTTTCTTAGGAAATGAAATTCAAAATCTGAAGATCAAACAAAAATCCAACACTTATTTCAAACAAGTTAAACTAAGTTTAATATATCTCGATATAATAATTTATATTATATCGGCACCAACTTTAACGTAATTAGGAAGAAAATTGGAAAATTATATTGGAGCCAACTGGCTGTTTGGAAGAACTTTTCCTTTGCAAAATTTTCGTATCCATCATCCAACAATTTTGAATGAGTTTGTTTCCATTGCACAGTCTGTCTTATTTAAATTACTTATTTCTTTTTAATTCCACGCTGTATTCCGCATCTAGTACTAAAACGTTCACAACAAACTGCGTTCCTCACCGTGTTGAGTCGCGGAACTCAACGCCGCGATTGGTCTTGTTACTAGAGCGAGAAAATTAAAATAACTCTTCAGAGTGTGAATCGAACCCACAACCGTCACGCTGACGGTCAAACGCCACAGAGCCGTGATATCCTCAGATATGATTTAAAATAGAAATTTCATATAGAAAATTAAAACATAAAAGAAAAATCAGTAATATAATTTCTGGGTCAGTTGTAATTGCCTAGGTGCTCCTATATTTATTAATTATGAATTTCACAATCTTTTAAAGTAAATAGGAAAGAAATTTTCATGAAATTTCAAGGAAAAAATTATATCTCTATACGAAACTCTATAATTATAATCAAAAACTATCAACACTAAAACGAATACATTTTAGCATAAAATTCAGAATTGTAACACTTAAATGTGAAATAAAACTAGCAATACAATAAAAGTGCCTCATTATTTATGAAGCGCGACCTAATAATGTTTAATGTTTCTAATTACCATGTCATTATTATTGTTTGTACTGTTTATATAAATAATTTCTTTCTAAATACATTACATTATTATTATTTATCGTAGAGCCGACGGCCGCTGGGGCACCCTGACAAATGGGCTGACGACATAAAGAGGTTGGCGGGAAGCGGATGGGTCCGAAGAGCTGAGGATCGAGTGTGGTGGCGAGAATTGGGGAAGGCCTATGTCCAGCAATGGACAAAAGATGGCTGTTGATGATGAAATATATTACATTATGTTCATTTTTTAAGTTAATTTATATCGTTATATTTATTTTTTTTTTTTATTCTTTATCCATTTGTATATTTTCCAAAGAACGCAAAGAGAGCCTAGTCACACTTTTTTAAAAAAAAAGACTTCCCTAAAAATGACTCACCCTAACTATTCATTTAAATCTATGGTGGAGTGTATTGACGGGAAATGAAAATATCATAAAAATTATACCAAATAACTTAGAATTAAAATGAAAATCAATACAATTATATAGAAAGTATAGCCGTAATATATTTACTTATAAGTAGTTTAAATGTTCAATTAAATAAATGTAAAATAGTTTTACAAAAGAATCTGAGCTTGTGATAAATATTAGTGAAGGTAATGATACGCCCTTATAATGAGACAAGTTTTAATGAAATTAATTTTATTAATTTAGAAAAGTTTAATTTGACATAAAATTTCACTTCTTTTTTTATATAAATGCATAAAAAAGACCATCGTAGTTTAATTGGGAAGTCACCCACTTTCCACTAAGAGGCTGAACGTGTCTGGTAAGCCACAGCGAGGCCTTGGCCTCTGTCGTCCAACACGTAATATCAGATGAAATTATATCTTGAAAATGGAGAACTGGGGGACTAAGTTATCTACGAATATTAAATAGACTGCGTACAAGATATCAATTAATAAATAAATTTAAGTTAAATGTTAATATAAATTTGTTTTCTTTTCAATTAGCTTCACGTTGTATGTCGCACTTGGCTGGGTAGGCAGAGGGAACCTGGGAACCTACTGCTAAGAAACTCCAATGCCTTAAGAATTCGGCTTTGCGTGTTGAGTGTCGGAACTCAACGCTGAACTTTATCTAATTACTAGAGCATATTGCATTTCCCTGAGTGGGAATCGAACACACAACCATCGTTTTTACAGTCGCACTGTACTGAAGCCCAATATTTATATTTGCCATAACCGTTTATATAATGGAAACGATATCATAGATATTCATAGCAAACCTCCAACTCCAGGTGAACTCTTATTACGAAGAGCTAAAGACTGTTTTCAAAATTGAACTTAATTTATGATTTAACCTTAAGCGAATTTTAAAGTTCGTGAAAAGTTTCATTCGCTTTTATCCGGAACGCTTATTGTGGATTTGTGTCGATCATACTTAGATAGATGTTTATCTTACTTCCATACTTTTATCCATTTATTATTGACTGGAATTTTTAATTGGGTTAACTTTAAATAAAATTTTATTATAAATTTTAATTAATTAATTTACATTACTCTGGCGTTGTGGGGGTGTTCTGTAATAAACGTGATGGTATAAGACTTGAATCTAAAATATAATTAAGTATATAGAAAAATTTAAACCTATAATTGAAGTTAAAAAAAAACATAATTGTTTTTTTAAAGATAGACACAGAAGGTTGATGACGTCATGGTTTTGACCTAAAACTCCTCCCGGTCAGTAATATTATATACAAAAATATTTTGACTTATCTGCTCTGGAAAGACATATGCTATCTCTGATACAACCTATATTCTTATTCTTTCTATATTATTTACACATTTCCTAAACTCTCTCCTATACTCTCTGTTCTCCGTAGTCTTCACACTCATTACACGCAGTACCACTACGCCACCACGGCCTTAGATGACTTATTTAATAAATATTTCATAATTTCAATATTAGGATTATTTGATTATTCTCTTATTTTATTAGCCTATTTTGACAATTCCTATACAATAATTATTATATTACAGACATTACTTCATACAACAGTGTGTATTTAGAGTTAGCCCGCAAGTTTGTCAGTGTAACCCAAATTGCTTCTTAAGAGACATCAGTAGGGTCGATAGCATAAACGACGGCTGTCATTAAGCCAAGTTATTTATCGTTATAGAGCCGTACTATGTGTTATTTCATTCAGTTGTTTTAGCTAAATTGCATATGTAAGTAATAGCATATATAAATATACTAGCGGCCCGCCCGCGGCTTCGCCTGCGTGAACTACGTTACTATTAATTACGTTATTATTAATTTCTGTCTCCATGAGTACCTACGTCCTATAAGTGACGTCTATGCAAAATTTGAGATTCCTAGAACTTGTAGTTTCTGAGATTTCGTGATGAGTGAGTGACTTTTCGATTTTATATATAGATAGATATATAAAAAAAACTTACAAGAAATCAAGTGGGAACAGAAGTGTTTAATGCCCTTCCTAAAATAATTAATATATACGGAAACTATAGATTAAAATGACTACCTAAAAAAATCATTTGACAAAATGCATTCAGCTAACAGGATAAATTAGATCTTTAACCCGAGCAAAGGGATTACACGGTCGTGAGAAATTAGAAGCAATGGTTCTTAATATGGCACTTAGAAAACGGTAGTATTCTTGTGAATTCTTCATAATTTCATATCATCAATCTCTTGAATGTTCATATACTGGTCATTAGAGGTGTAGGGCTGGCGAAAAAGTAAAAGTAACGTACAAAAATATTATTAAAATTTTTAATGACTCTAGAGATATTAATAACATCAATAAATTGTAACAAGGCGTACGTATGTCTTGGAGGTCAGAGTGCTTAGACGGTAAAAAACAGGCGGGGGTTCAAATACCACTACGTTACCTTCACACTTTTACGTTTTCTAAAATAGTAAAAAAATACTTTGGTATTATTCTTTAATAGATAAATTTAATACGATAAAAAAATTCGACAAGTCTTCAATATTGCAACTGATGCCAGTTGTGTTTTTTTAATAAATTTAATAAATTTGAAGGCATTTCGACATTAGTTTCGAAGTAATTTGATTTATTCCCGACATAATCCATTTTACAAGGTACCTACCTATAGGTAATACTGAGAGACTTTTTACGATATTTCGTTTTTAGAAATTGACTTAAAAAAAAATCTTGAGGCTTAAATATTGAAATGTTTTATTTATGTATAAAAGATATTAACAATTTATTTAATGATACATGTATACAATAATACATGAAAAATATTTTCAAACAAACTAGCGCAATGTAACATAAAAAGTCTTAAGTGTTTGAACACATTTTTTTAATATTTACGTTGTATAGTTACGTGACGTAGAGTTAAGACATTCCACTTTCCACCGAATTTTCGAAGTATTGCGTGTTGAGTGGTGGAAATCAGCGCCGCCCTTTGCCATGTTACCAAAATGTAGACATGAAAATATTGATAAATGATAATTCATTCCCCCGAGTTGAATTGAACTCACAATTGTCGCGTTTACCATCACAATCTTGTGCTATCACTGCGCCATAACAGTCTCAAGAATGAGAGAATACAATTTTAAAGATTAAAAATAAATTTCTATATTGAAATTAATTAAATCTAACAAAGTTCGTCGTTGAAATAATACTTACAAGTTACAATAAGACAAAAAATCATATAATGTATATAATTAATTATATTTCAGGTAACATTTTATTCTTAGATTATAGTATTCGTGGATTTATTTATAATAAATCATTATTGTTTACCATAAATTAGTACACAATATATCATTCCGTACAAGAAATAATGTGGAAACATTCTCATTTCCTTCAAATTTGCTCGTCCATTGAATATGTAGGAGAAAACAACGATAATTTATACGACGACCTACATTACACCTCTCGCTTTCTATCATTAAATATCTAGATAATGATAATGATCATTAGGTAAGGATATAACCGCAAATGTACGTCTTGAATAAACACTTGTCACTGAGCCACGAACATAAGGCCTTATGTTGTTTCGGATGTGGGTTCGATTCCCACTCGGGGGAGTTAATTATTATTTATTAATATTTTTATTTCTTCGCTGTGGTACCAAGGCAAAAGCGCGGATATGTATCTACGCCATTCAGCACGTAATGCTTGAAAATTTTGCTTAAAGTGGGGAACGTAGTGTCTTAACACAAGGTTCCCTCTGCACCCTGCAATAATAATAATATCTTTATTTTCATCTCACCATATGTGGTATACAGCGTTAAGTTTAAACAAATATATCAGTGTATAAAATAAATAATCCCACCAATAATAAACCCACAACCTGTCACGTTCACAGTCACGCTAGTGCTGCGCCACAACTGGCGTCATAAATAATACAATGTTACAACCAGATAAAGGGATAACAGACAGCCCTACAAAATGGGGGGTGGAGTATTCATTAAAGCTAATTTGCATCTCCTTAAGATGCGATCAGCGGTTACGTTATTGAATTAAATTACAACCTTCTGAACCGACGCATTTTATGACCATATTTCTTGTCGTTAATTTGAGAAATTTCTGCATATTTTTCAAAGTTTTCAAATGAATTAGTCTGTTTTGATGATAATAACACAAAGATTATAGTTTTAAAGTTATTGGAGAAAGATTCATGGATGTTATCGAGCACTTAGTTTTGGACGAACTAAGTGCATTATGGAATTTGTATCGTAGGTATGACCAGTTAAAATTTTTGAACATAAATTATATAATATGTTAATAAAAGTGGCCAATATAGTGACAGCTGGACAGCTTTTCACTGTGAATTCGGTTCTAATACGTAGTTCAATTTCTAATTATTCTTAATTTATAGCTCTGGTACCCTTAAAATGCTGCTTTGAGTTACGCTACGTGTCAAACAATGTTTGTAATTGGTGGAAAGCGGAAAACAGAGTGTCTGAACACTAAGTTCTCTCTGTCTACCCTACTATATGCATAATAAAGTGTGAAGCTAAAATGTAGAATACAAAAGAAAACCTGAAAAGGGAACTAAATGCATTTTTACTAAAGTATCTATATGTGTATAAACAGTAAGAAAAATCTATGAACGTACAAAAAGTATTCACATACAAAAATTGTAATAATATAGATCCTTAATTAAAAGTTCAGAAGAAATATTATCAATTATGGAAAAAGTCACACACCTAAAAACTTTCACCTTTCAACGTCCAAAAATAGATGGTAATTACAAAAGTTGGAAGAACAATTGAAATAACTAATTAAACCAAAGGAAGCCCAACGCTATTAAAATTCGAACCGAATTAACATGAAAATTTTAACAGCGTAGAAGTTTTTTTATGGCGGAAGTTGATGGACGCTTCGTGAAAATTACTCATTTCCTGTATCAATTGAAAAGAAACAATCACAGGTTACAACTGTACTGGAACTGTGGTTTGTGGAAATGAAATTGAAGTAGACAGTACGATTGTAATCGTTTCTTCAAGCAAGAAGCTGTAATGTCGTCGGAAATATCGATATTAAGATTTTATATTAGAATCGAATGATTTATTAATTGTTGAAGATTAGTTACAAATATCCAAATCTAGACGTACTCTCTCAAAAAAAATCAATTAATATTAAATATCGCATAATTTGCCGTTTCTTCTGTGTCTTGGAAAATGTCCTTATAAAGATAAAAATATCAGAAACAAGCCTTGCCCTCATAAAAACATAATTATCAAGTTTTCTTTGCCTATCCGACATAATTCACCCGCTTATTTATGTTTTTCATGCATCTTTTTATACGTACAAAATTTCATATTAAAACTTTCAAACTAGAGAAAACACTGTTTCGTGCAAACGCCAGAATTGACTACTATACAGGTGGAAGCGTCAGGGCTCCTTTTATGGGAACAGCAATTAGGGTAAAATATTTCAAACCCATACCTAAAGAAATTACCTAATAAAGATATCTCAACAGTTTATACGGTGTCCCTTTGATAGATTTATGTGTGCATGGGTCGTTCTTGACAAATGGTATTTTATTTTACAACTATATATATATATATATATTTTTTAAAAAAACTTTTTCGTTTACGGGATGTTTTTTTTTTAAAAAAACTGTAGTTTCACTTAAAGTGGTTCTGACAAAAACACTCTGTATAAATAAAAAATACAATCCAAAGTGTTTAAAAGCTTACAAATCCAGAATGGAGTTTCTAATTTCAAAGTTGTCTCATTAACATTTCCACGTTCACGGAATTATACCGCCGAGTCTGTGAATTAAAATACAGCTTTATTTTTTTCTACTTAAAATGGATAGCAAATTTACAGATTATTAACTATTTGGATTAATTTTATATTCTATATACTTTTTTCCTATAATACCTTTTTTCAAATCTTTATAAGTTAATTACTAGAAAAAATGGGAAATTAATTAACTCAACTCGAAATAGTTTTGTTGCAAGGCATTGTTTTTATTTAAAAGTAGAAAATATAGTTAAGGCAGAAACAAAGAAAAAAATGTTGTTTTATACTTAAGGTGATAACGAAGAAGAGAAAAAAGAAAAACTTTTATGTTTACGAATGACTTAATCGTATGAGTAAAAATTCTGTCACTACACAAATATTTCAAATACTTTTTAAAATATTACATCTCGGTTTATACTTTCCTTTATAGTAGACCAAAATTTAAGAGTTCTCAGGTAACCTCAAACAGGAGGCAACCGCAAATCCACAATCAATAAACATATTTGCTCCTGTAATACTAGTAGCTTTGTCACTGGCCAACAATCCTGCCATTTCCACCACATCTTCCACTTTCACCATATGCTTTAAAGGCAAATGTTTCAACATCATATTTTTTAGAAACTTATCTTCTTCTGGTGTTTTACCAGAATTTATCATAAGATTGGTATCAACAGGTCCAGGGGATATACAATTCACCCTAACACCATGTTCAGCTAATTCCATGGCAACACATTTAGTCAAGTGCATCACGGCTGCCTTTGAAGTACTATAAGCTACAGAAGTATGCATTGTCAATGCGCCCAAAACACTTGAAATATTTATTATGCATCCTCTATTTTCAATCAGAGACGGCGCTGCAAAATGAATAGCAGCAACGATAGCACGAAGATTTACACTCATCATTTTATCAAAAACATTTAAAAATTCTGGGTCCGTTATAGAGCCAGATACACCAATTCCTGCACAGTTTATTAGTACGTCAATTCTGTGATATACTTGAATCACTGATTCTATTGATGTTTTTAAATCGTCATCATTAGAAACATCGATAACAGCTTTCATAATTTTGCTTGTATTGAAGTTTTCACATTTTTCTGCTACTTTATATAGGTTTTCCTTGTCTTTGTCTATTAAATATAGTTTAGCGGAGAGTCCAGCAAAGTGCAAAGCTATAGCTTCTCCAATTCCAGAGCCTGCACCTGTTATAATCACGACTTTATTTGAAAGACTCATTTCAGTGGACACATTAAATATTAATATACTTTTGACGATAACATCGTATTATATAGAGCTGTAAATATTAGAAATAATGTGACTAACTTAGTTTAAAAGAAATAAGTAATTTCAAAAACTTTTTTTTTGTTTTATGTAAATTACAAATGTAATATATTATAGAATTTACAAAAAAAAACATTTCTTGTTAATTGATTCAGCTTGATTTTCTAAAATAAGCAGATTGGAGAAACCAAAATATTTTAAATATTCCCCGGAGCGGGAATCGAAGGTCCAAAACATCCCTATTGGGTGTAGGATTACAAATTATAATGACTCGAAATTAAATATGAATTTTTCCGCAAAATATAAAATACATGTTATTCCTTATTTGGAGTTTCATACAAATATTTACTTTACATAAATATTATCGAAACGTATAAATAAATAACTATAGCTTAGACACGATTTTAACATTTTTATTATTTTCATGTTTTTTTTTAAACAAACGTGGAAATAATAAAATCGCTTTTAAAGTATTGTTATTGGATTTTTAATTTATTTTACTGTACCTATTCATTATGCATAGATAGAGGAATGAGTCACTAGGTCTACTGTATAAACTATAGTAAGACACTTAAAAATAAATTTTGGCGTAAATAATATTTATTTTGGCAATTAATTAAAAAATAATGGAAAATAATTTTTAAAAACTGTGTCATACGTTGGTAACGTTTCCCCGAACTGATTCTCCTAAGTCTAGTCTCCTAGGATCGGAGTGTTTTAAAATAAGGTTCCCTTTGCCAACTTTTCCATATAAGAAAAACGCGAATAAAGGAAATAAAATCATAATATCTATTTAATTCCCTTTGAACTACAGATTTTATTTTTTTCCAATGCTAACTGTGCCAATAGCAATTTAAATTACCTACATAGGTACATAACTTCAAACAGAGAAGTAGATAAATGGCAAATTGACTTTATAAATTACTTTGAAACAATCTTGGACCACTTCATTCGATTTTTGTTATCCCGGTTAAAAGTTTGTATTGAAGTTAAAACGAAACGACGGTTAAACTTCGACAGCATTTCCATCAAACTCTTATCTTATCAGTTTATCTTTACATTATTTACAGATGGCGCGAGATATCGATTATTCTGCTTTATTTATTGAAAATTAAATTGATTGAGGCCGTCGTGGCGCAGCGGCTAAACGGTGTGACTGTAACACGACGGTTGTGGGTTCGATCCCGATCGACTCGAGGAAGTGAAATATTTATTTATGTTTATATTTCCATTTCTTCGCTCTAGTGTCGAGGCAAAGCGAGGCGTTGAGTTCTGCCCATCAACACGCAATGCCTCCAGAATTCGGCAGAAAGTGGGGAACGGAGTGTCTTTCCACTAGATTCCCTCTGCCTACCCTGCTCTGTGCGGGATACAGCGTGAAGCTGATTTTTTATTTATTTATTAAAAATTAATATTAATTTATAATTTTGATACGCTTTTATTAGGTCGACTTAGACTAAAATCAGATTTACTCTGTATCCCGCACACTGCAGAGTAGGCAGAGGGAAGTTAGTGTTGAGACACTTCGTACTCCATTTTCCGCCGAAGTCTGGATGCATTGCGTGTTGAGTGGTGAAGTTCAACGCCGCGCTTTGCTTCGACACCAGAGCGAAAAAATGAAAATATTATTTTACATAAATATTTTGTTTCTCCGAGTGGAGATCGAACCCACAACCAATCGTGTTGTATCAAAGATACTGGAGGAAGGTTACGGAAAAAGCATGAGGACCCCCCGGAGGGCACGTATGAAGAGGTTGATGACAGTGGACGAGGCGAAAGAGGTATATAGAGACCGTAGCGTTTGGCACTCAGTTCTCTCTGACTACCCCGCTAGGGATAAAGCGTGAAGTTAAGTTAATTGTGTATTACGGATTTTTTAATATTCTGCCCCTTTAGATATAATACAACTTATATCAAAATAGGATACGAATTTTATACCTACAAAAATATTATGAAATTTTAGTTAAGCAAAAATCGAACTCATAACCATTTCGACAATATTTTTAGGACTAGTTTACTCTATACTTTAAATTCTTGAAACAGTCATTTCGTTTTGTATTTGTTACATATACCTAACGCAGAATGAAAGCGCTATGGGTTAAACGCATCTCGTTGTCTTATCTTAATTGTGCCCTCAGGACGTTCAATAGAAACTTACTTACGCGAACTAATTACACGTTTTCAGTTAAGCCGATATCTGACATTCTCGTGGGTAATAATTAACACTAGCGATTCACACGCGACTTCGCCTGAGTATGTTATATTATAGCCAAATTATGCAAAATCTTTAATATAAATTGTAGCCATGTGTTAAATTAAATGTTTATCTCACATTATTCCTCGCTTTGGTAACGAGAGAAATCAAGGTGTTGAGTTCCGCCATTCAACACCCAAGGCCTCCAAGGCATTCAGCGGCCTGGAGGGAAAAAAATTATCGAACGGATTTAAAAGAAACTTTACAGTAGTCGTCAGTATTTACATTTAGTAAGTATAAATTATACAACAAAACACATAAGTAAGTTACAATTTATGTAAATATTCTGTATAATAAGGCCATTAGATATATAACAGTAAGATAAAATTGGCAAAGACGCGTTCGAGTTGCTAATTTAAGCAATAACGTCGGTTTATTTTACAAACTAAAAAAATACATAAAAATCAATAAGTTTATTGTCAAAACTAAAAAATTAATAAAACAACATAGTTATATGTCCAAGTGTGCAAAATTAAGTAAGGAGAAATTGGAATTATATGATGATTTAGAAATGTGCACAAAAAAACTAGATAAGTGTAGGTTAAATTATGAAGCTGATACACAAGCACTACAAAGTGAAATTAATTATTTAAAAGATTCCCTTGATATACTTAATAAAAAGTATGTCAATTCATTGAACGAAATACAAGAGTATTCCAAGGCGATGGACAATCTTATTACACTGTCCACAAATAACACTGAACGTTTTGATTCTTTAATCAACAATCACTCTTGTGATTGTGCCCGTTCATCACAGCAATCGCCTGCAAGTACTCCGGTGTGTGTCCCCTTGACCAACCCCTTGTGTGACAGCCCTCATAATAATAGTAGTAGTAGGTTCAGGTCACAGCAGTCATTTCGTGCATCAATTCATGAACCTAGTTCATTAGTTAATGCACAAAACATAGTTTTATTTAGTGATGATATTGGAAGGAATATGGGTTCAATTTTGAATTCTTGTTTACCGGGACAGTCAGCTGTTAGTTTTTGTTATCCGTCAGCATCCTTTGAAGTTCTCATGCAAAGAAGTTTAAGTTATAAATTTAATAAGAGTGACAAACTTGTTATATTATCAAGTAATAGGGGAAATTTAAACAAAAAACAGTTAAATGACTATTGTGAGTCATTATTAAACTTAGATATAAGTAAAATAATTTTGTTTACATTTCCTTATTGTAAAAATCAGTCAGAAGCGGAAAATAATTACAGATTTAAACTAAATTCTACTCTGCACACCATAAGCGCATATAATGACAAATTACATTTAATTGACACTAACAAAATAGTTAGTAAAACTTTATTTTTGACCCAAAGTAAATATTACTTTACTCATAGCTTTAAGAGACAGATAGCTTCTGTGCTATCCTATTATTTTGACTTATCAGCCAAGAACTTGGCTACTACTTCAACTGCTTCTATTGAGCAGACTGACATTGCAATTCATTCTGACATTATGTCTAATAATTTACACTCTGTTGACATTTCTCAACATTTAAATTAATTTCTCAGACAACAGAGGTAGCAACCTCTAGCTCTAATTTATTATTAAATATTCCATTGATCCAGCTAGCTTTACAATTAAATAACAATAATAACGCACACTGCACAACATCACAATATCCATGCAAAAATAATAATAAAAATGTTAAGTCTATTAGATTAGTTCATCAGAACATCCGTTGCTTGACGGGGGGCAAGCAGCTAGAGCTGGAATTATTCATGAACTCGGAGGAAATTAGTATTATGTGTATTACTGAACATTGGTTAAAGGTGAACCGGCTCATGTTTAATTTCAGAAACCACCGGGTAGGAAGCTCATTCTGCAGAATCAACACAATACACGGGGGGTCGCTTATTATTTTAAACAAGAACCTTAACTTCAAGGAACGGAAAGATATTGTGTCCCTTTCTGTAGAATGTTCTATCGAATTAGCGGGTGTTCAACTAGAGCAATTCATTGTTATATGTGTATACAGACCTCCCTCCGCCAATTTAAAATTATTTTTAGAAGTAATGGATGAGGCCTTAAGCAAACTTACCAAGTCGGGTAAGCCTTTGTTAGTGTGTGGGGACTTTAATGTTAATATTTTGGAAAGTTTAAGTCCCTCCATTAATTTATTAAGTCTTTTTAAGTCACACAATTTACTTAATTTATTTATGGAGCCAACCAGAATAACTCCTATGACTAGTACTTGTATAGATAACATATTTACCGACATTATTCCATGCTACAAAAGCATTATTAATAAATTGGATTCTGACCACTCTGGTCAGCTAGTAGAATTCTCTAGTAAGAAAAAACAGGTGGCTAAGAGAAAAATTGCTTTTGTACCTGTCACAGCTAGTCGTTTGGAACGTATGAGAGTTAGTTTACTAACTAATTTACTAGTTCTAGATATAACTTTACCTCCCAATTCTTTGTACAATTCTTTTTTTTACTCTTTTATTAATAAATTTCATTCAATATTTACTCCCAAAGAGATTACAATTACCGATAGTCCTATCTTTGGTGACTGGGCCACAGCAGGTATTTATAAGAGTAGGGAGACACTGTATATGTTATATTATGAAAAACAGTTTAATAGTGGTGAAGAGTTTAAAGAGTACTTAAAATCTTACTCTAAAATTTTCAAAAGTGTTTGCAAAATTGCAAAATCTTTATTTATCAAAACAAAAATCAGAAATAGTAATAATAAAATTGAAGCCACTTGGAAGGTTGTTAATGCCGAGACTGGGAGAACTAGGGTGAAAGATTCTAATTTTAAACTTAGTATTGACGGTCACATTGTTGATTCCGATTTGGAAGTGGCCATTGCATTTGAAAAGTTTTTCTCTACTTTCCCAGTCAGTCTAACTAACGATTTAGGTTCTTCTACCACTATTGCAGAATCGTTAATTAAAGACAATGTTCCCGAATTTTATAATGGTTTCGTTTTCCGTCATGTAAATTACTCAGATATTAGTGTAGCTTTCAAATCAATTAGTATGAAAAAGACAGCCGACTTGTGGGGTGTCTCAGTTAATATCATAAATTCTTTAATTGATATTTTGATTCCTGATTTAGTTACAATTTTTAATAGATGTATTGATTGTGGAGTGTTTCCTGATTTGATGAAATATAGTAAAATAACTCCATTGTTTAAATCAGGTAGTACGCAAGACCCTACAAATTTCAGACCGATTTCAGTACTACCTACGTTTAGTAAAATTTTTGAAAAGCTGATACTCAGTCAGCTTCTTACTTATTTTAATAAAAATAAATTACTGCACACAGGTCAATTTGGTTTCACTCGTGGAAGGTCAACATCTGATGCTGGGGTCAAATTATTAGAGAGTGTATTCGCGGCTTGGGAGGAGTCACGTGATGCCTTTGGGGTGTTTTGTGACTTGTCCAAAGCATTTGATTGTGTGCAGCATAAAACTCTTATCAGGAAGCTACACCACTATGGTATAAGAGGCATTGCTTTGGATCTTCTCACTTCTTATTTAAGTGATAGGATTCAAAAAGTAAATGTCAACGGGAAACTATCACACGGGTCACCTGTAGCATTGGGGGTGCCACAAGGCTCTATTCTGGGTCCGTTTTTGTTCCTTTTGTACATTAATGACTTACCTCACCTTATGAAAGATATCTGTGAAATAGTGTTGTTTGCAGATGATACATCTTTAGTTTTTAAGGTTAATAGACGGCAATTGGAAATTGATGATGTAAACAATGCTCTTTCTAGGATATTACACTGGTTTAGTGCCAATAACTTGCTTTTAAATAGTAGTAAAACTAAATGTATCAGGTTCTTTACTAAGAATGTGCAACAAGCAGAAACCAGGGTTTTGATGAACAATGAGGAACTTAAAGTAGTTAATGAAACTGTTTTCTTAGGTATAACATTAGATGCTAAGTTACAATGGGGTCCGCATATAGAAACTTTATCTGGTAGACTTAGTTCGGCAGCGTATGCTGTCCGTAAGATTCGTCAACTGACCGATGTTGACACCGCGCGTTTAGTATACTTCAGCTATTTTCATAGCATTATGTCTTACGGCCTATTACTTTGGGGCAGTGCCGCTGACATAGATACCATTTTTGTGCTCCAAAAACGGGCTGTCCGAGCAGTCTATAAAATGGGTCCACGGGAGTCACTAAGGAATAAATTCAAAGACTTTAACATCCTCACACTACACTCCCAATATATTTACGACAACTTAGTATATGTGCATAAAAATATTAATAAATTTAATAAAAACAGTGACCTCCATCAACATAATTTAAGAAATAAAAATAAGCTTGCTGTGCCCTTCTCTAGGCTCCATAAAGTGTCTCACTCATTCGTAGGTCAAAGTATACACTTTTATAACAAACTTCCAAACGACATGGTTAATTTATCACTGAACAAATTTAAAAAAGTGGTAAAGCACAGGCTCTGCCAAAAAGCATATTACTCTGTTAAAGATTATGTTCGCGATAAAGATGTTTGGAAATGAGTTGCTCTATTTCTAAGTTAAAATTGTTAATTGTAATTTGTAACAAATGTTGGCATTTAAAAAGAGTGGCCATGAGTTTCTTTGCCTGTATCTTCTCATGAGCTCAACCATTTGAACGGGCTTTTTTCAAGTCAAAATTGCACATTTTTTTTGGTTATTTTTAATTTGCATTTTTTTTCTACTTTATGACATGTCCAAGTAAATGTTAAGCATTTTTATGGAATAAAGATATTTTGACTTTGACTTTGACTTTGATATAGTCATGCGTATTTTTGACGAATATTTTTTGTTGGTCTAGATCGGGGCATATTTATTATATTGAAGAACACACTTTATTTTCACTCTCATCATTCATACATATGTATAAATAATCAAAACTACAGAGAATTTATTAAAATTTATTTAACTTCAGAAAATAATTGCAGAAGTGGTGCCAATGAGATTGTGGGTCAAAACCCCACTAAAGGAAAATGTCCTTAAATATTTTTTTATTTACACTCTGATGGTTATTTATAAATATTCACATGACACAAGCAACCACTAATCTTATGCATAAAAAAGTGCTTAAATTAATAATTATTAAGAAAAATTAAAAGATAAAAAAAAATGTGAGACTATGTTGGTTATGATATGATTTTTTTAATATTTAAAACTATTAATATGACGTCTGAATCTGGTGATTAATATGATGTATTTTAGTTAGTATTCTTATCAGAGTGAAGAAATGAAAGTAATTCATTCCCCCCCAAATGGCAACTGTTGGCAGACACTGTTGTACTGTGCAACTGACTAAGGCTTGATTAAAAAGAAATTTTATATATATAATACTTTGCACCTATTTTTTTTTAATTTAAACAACATTATAATTTCAAAATTGCGATAGGTTTTTATAAAGCAAAGTTAATAAAATTTGTTCATAAATTGGAAAACTTTAAGTTACCAATTGTTCAAGATTACAAGATAGATGATTTATACTAGATTTATACTATATCAAAACATTTTAACATTAAAAAGGACAATAATGTAACTTACCATCTTTTCCTGACTTTTCTGGTCTGTACCACTGCTTCCTTCATCACTTGAACTACTTGGATCTGATATGAGTAGTGCAGTTAGACCATTCTCTAACCTTATTGTTCTACAAGATAATATGCAAACATGTAGTTCAATTCAAGACATAATGGTCAAATGTACTTAAAACTAGCGGCCCACTCGCGCCTTATCACTTATAATTATTTTA
>JAEBDU010000107.1:219332-242487 GCA_016802625.1 Heliconius numata | reverse complement strand
GAATAACATACAAAGTTCTTATCATTAATTGCATTGATGTACTTTATTTGTCTTATCCATTCTATTGGACATCTCAATGGTTGGACTGTTATTTCTTTGTTTTTATTTATATTTACAATTTTACCACAATCTGTAAAAATGTGTAGTATTCTTTCATAATACTGCATTTCTTTAATATCATAATCACAGTGAATTATCATTTTTGGTGTTAAACTTTCATTTAAAAGATCACATTTGAAAATATCTCTATGATTGTGAAAATATAAGGCATCATTTGTGAGAATAAAGTTGTCAGCTTTAAAAAATTCCTCTGTCCCAAACTCAGGGGTTTCAACAGTTCTTTGAATTAAAATACCAGATTTCAATTGAATTACCGTAACAAAATCATTATTAGCAAGTTTCAATATGTTTTGGTCAGGTAGAGTTACAGGAATATATTTCAAGGTACTCATATCATACAGAACGCCACCTCTGGAATCCCGTAAAGGCAATAATCCGTAGTCAATATTCAATAAATGAGATCTGTCATGTATATTAAACTTATAAAATTCTTTAACATTGATTTCATAATGTGAAACATCAGACCACAATTTCAGATTTTTGAATATATGATACCAACTACAATCATGACCAGATTTCGTTTTGGCTAGTTTCGATGAATGTCTGAACTCCTTTTTACACATTTCGAACCATAAATGATCTATTTCGTCTATACATTCTTTCCATTGTTTGCAAACTCTTCTACATCGACCTAATGTAGTGCCATCAATTTTGAGTAATATTTCAATAAATGTTTCTAAAGGAAGATCATTCAAATTTAAAGTTTCAGTCATTTTCTGATTTAAATCGTATGATGATTTTAGTAGAAACTGAAATGAAATAGAAATATATTTATAAGTGAATGTTATAATGAACAGAAGGTATACTATTAATATCAATTTTACATACCGTTAAAGTTATTTCAGCTTTTAGCTCATTAGTTATATTTTTATAAACTGTTTTAGCAAAATATTACATACATTATTTTTATTTTTTTACAAATACAAAACCCGTGATTTTGACATTTCGCTCCTTCGCGGTTACGTACATAATGTTGGCTAAATTGATTTTGGTTCGAAAAACTACTGACCGAAAATTGAAATTTATGCATTTTGTAATTTATAAAATTCTTTTAAAAAAATGATAGTGTATATTACTATTGATTTAAGGGCATTTTTAATTTTTATAAATATATAATAGTTTTTTAACATTATTATTATTTTATTATTACATTATTTAAAATCCTCTAAAGAATATGACTTTAAAAGTTATATGGTAAAAAACAGACAGCTTGCGATAGGAAAATACAAAAAGCGTAAAAAAAATGGAAATTTCAAATTTAAATATTGTTTTTCTTGAAATGGATAACGATTTTCTCTCAATAGTTATAAAATAAAAATAGTATAACAAAGTCGTAGCGCAAGGACACTTGTGACTGTAAACGTTATAGGTTTTGGGTTGGATTCCCTCTCGAGGATATGAAATATTTAATATTTTCATTTTCCTGGTATTGGTAACGAGGTAAAGGGTCCGTTGAGTTCCGCAACTAGTGTGGAAGTTAGAAATGGGGTACGGAATTGTCTTAATAGTAATGGAGTACCTTAATACTAGGTTCCCTGATTCCCTCTGCCTATCCAGCATGGGTGTACCCTGCTGTGCGCTGTAGCCTAAAGCTAATAAAATAAAACAAAAGTAAACCAACAAATTATTTATTACAACATACCTGATACATATATACAATCAACAAATATGTGCAATACGAGAAATATGTCGTGGCTGCCTTGAAGTTACGCTTTCTAAACTTTTCACCTTATTCCTCGGTAAGAAAATAATGAAAAGTAAGATAAAAATGCAAATTAAATCTGCGCAGCCATCTACAGATAACTTCGCGGCCGTCACGACTCGTCGATCGCACTACAACGTCAATAGGAGAACATATATGTTATCCTATTGGTCTATAAAACACTGACCAAATCTTATATTGCTAAAGCAATAATAGTGTAAAGATAATTGATATAACTTTATAAATTATGTTAATAGATTTAAAAAATTACAAAACCCAAATATTTCACCCCAAAAACCGTAAGTACGATAAAAAAGAATAAAAAAAAGGAACAATAGGGATACCATATTAATATCACATTAGGTTTTATATCAGTGCAAGCTTGGTCTACGAATTAAAAGATAACAATAATTTATATAATAAAGATGTGAAGAATGATTATTTAAAAATAGTTTGGCAAAATAATCTTATACTATTTTAATGAATTTAGGAAAAACTGATGTTATTAGACATTTTTCAGTTCATTTTTCAGTGTGTAAGTTAGAAACATTTACTGTGTTAAAATTATAAACGACTGAAATAAACATCATATAAAATATAAAAATTTTATACAAAAAATTGTCAAATTATAAAATGATTTTTATTTATTTTTTATAAAAAAAGTAATTAAATAAAATAATAAAAGTATAAAATTATTATATTATTTTGAAATATATAAATCTTGCACCGACAGTCTTTTAGAAAAATAACCCAATCATAAATAAATCCCTATAAATCCCATAAATGTGTACCTACTTAAAAAAACCTGAAATACCCTAAATGCAAACAAATCATAGGAATGATAGACAATTTTTTTTTACACCAACAATAATATTGTTTTACTTATCATAATGTACAATTAACACACATTAATTTTATTTAATTAAAGTAAAAACAATATTTAAAATGTGTAATTGATAACTTTTTAAATTAATGCGAAAACAAAAAGACTAGAGTCGTGGTCTATTCGTTGAATAAGGATTATGTAGGTTATTTACAAAAATAACAAGAAATATAAATAAATTTAATTAAATTGTAAGCCATCGATACAGTAAACACCAGGCACGTTATAGACGATTGTTATGGCTTTTATTCCTTAAATTTAATACCAATAATAAATTAAATCAATAAATAATTGTAATTAAACTTGTAATTAAATAATAATAAATATACTTTGCATTACTTTATTAAAATTTATTTAAATAATAAATTAAAAAATGTTCATCAAATGTCAAGCTAAGACTACTAATAGTTAAGAAACTATAACTAAGATATACAAAATGATACAGTAAGGGGGACCTTACCCCCTCTGAAATTATATTTTCTGAACATATTGTATTTTTCGCTGTGGAAGAAGATAATCAATATATATATGTAAGAAAAATCTTAATTTTTTTACTTCTTAAGCATGGAATAAATCTTAAAAATATAACTAAATTTATATGTTCATAAGTTTGCGTATGTATAATAAGTTTAAAGTATAAATTCAAAACGTGGGGCTTTTTTGAGCAGCCATCTACAACAACAACATATTTTGGTCAAATTACAGACATGCATTATTATATTATTATTCTTACATGTCTATTACAAATTAAATAAGATTAAAATGAAAGTCAACTTTTATGATAATGTTTGTGCATACATTATTTAAATACTTCATTTCATCATTTCAATAATGTCTTATTTTCAATTTACTAAAATAAGTTAAGAAAATATAATTGAGAAAAAAAAGTATTACAATAAAAGAATTTTAAAAACAAAACTATGCATAAATAAGAAATGTGTCTTATTATACAATTTGAAAAAAGTGATTACATCGTTTGTCTTATAAACTTATATATATACATATGTATAGATATAAAAAAATAAAAAAATCGATCATAAAAAAAGCAAATCAATAACTATATCAAAATAAAATAAATCAAGTCACTCGTCAATAAATAAATGCCTCACTAAAAAGATGAATAACCCAAGAAAATGCTTACAAAATCAAAAGTATAATAAAAGTTATTCACAATCCTTACTTATGTACATATCAAATTAATCATGATTCATTACAAATATTGCGAAAATGACATTTCATCTTAAAAATATATAGTATGGCAACACTTGATGCAAAAGTGATGATTTATTAATATAGCAACATTAGAGTTTGAGCATCATATTGTTGAAATATATCCAAGAAATTTATTAGTCAAGTTATTGGAATTTCATATAAAAAATATCTTTTGGATTAGAGTTTTAGTTTTCTTATATATTTCAATATATTCAAAATAACAAATAAGGGAACTTTAATAGGAATTTTTTGACAAAGTTTCGCTAATACATGTATGAATTACCATAACAACATAAAGCTTAAAACAATTATTTTGTAATAAGGTCTCTATTTTTATACCATTTTTCGTTATGTGTAATATAATCACGGAAGTATGATTGTGTATGATTTAAAATTACTTTAAAGTTAGCGAATGATAGCTCTTAAAAATTACAGCCAATGCCCAACCAAAAAATACAATGCTAAAAAAATGTCTTTTGCACAAAATTCAACATAAAAACTAAATAAAAGATATAATTACATAAAATATTTGAACCCGTACTACCTTTAATATAAAACTTATCACCTATTCTTGAGTAATGTGGACACGACTAGCATAGTGAAGGTACCAATGAGGTATACAGTTGCAGGAATTGAAGCTAACAGCTTATATCGCTCTTCTGTAAATAAAGAAAATTATTTGTTTTATAATAGATATATGTATAGTAAAGCCGATGTGAGTGGAAACTCTAAAGTCAGCCTTTTTAAACTTTTGCGCACTTGGGAAGAAATTAATCAAACTTAAGAATATATCGTTAAATCAAATCTGCGCAAGTTGCTACAGTTAACTTTCAGAATAGCCACGACTCGTCGACCGTACTGTATATTAGTATTGCCACATAAAAAATAAAATGCGTTGCAAAAATAAAATGAATAAATAAATAAATTCTTTTTCCGATTTCTGTAATATTTATGTAGTTTATAGTAATGAGTTCAACATTGAAATAAAAGAATATTTATTAAGAAAAAGGCGATGTAAGCCACTCAACAACTTATTTAAAAAAACATGTAGGACATAATGAGCAAAAAATAGCCAAACTTGTTAGATAAATTAGCGTGGACAGTTAGAAGAAGTAGAAACAAAATGGTTAAAACAAAGCTCCTTTTCCCAAAAAGGTTTACTTCAAAATAATATTAAATCACTTATCTTTATATGATATTTCACGATGTTTCACGTTGAATCTTATAACCGAATTTAAACACGTTATTGAGAAAAAGAACCAGTAAATTATATATAATTAAAATCATGCCCATTTAAAAAAATATATTAAATGTTTAAATAAATGTGAAAGTTATTTTGTATTTTTGTAAATGTGGAACTTTACAGGGATAGATGTTTGTTCCACTTTTACGGGAAAACTACTGAACGGAGTCAGATGAAACTTTTCAGTAACAAAGCTTATACATTACATATAGGCTACAATTTATGTAAAGATATTTTCATTTATCAAAAATATAACAATAAATTTAAGCAGACGAAGCCACATAGTGTTACAATAAAATATTTAATGTTTTGAATAATTAATATACTTTATAAGTAATATATCATGTAAACTTTTCTCTTTTACAGATTTACGATATTTATGTAAAAATTATAGCTCTAATTAAAAAAAAACAACCAACTCATTAATAATATAATGTAGGTTTGTATTTTTGTTTATAATAGTTTATAATAGTAGAAATAAAATAATTTATATGTTTAAACAAGGATATAGGTATAAAAAAACATGCATTAACAGATAAAAAATAAAATTAAAGACCTTTAGTAGGTAAAATAATACTTTTATTTGAGACCAAAGCCTAAGTCGTTGCGCCGTTACAAATTAACAATTAAACTAAATATGGCTGCCAGTACATGGTTGGTCTAATTCAATAATACTATACAAAATTGAAAATACTGAGTTTAGATATTTTATGTATAAAATTACACACAAAAAGTCAAAGATTATTAAATAGTTATGGTAACAATACACAAAAATTGTTTTATACTAAATTTATTCGATTATTATTCGAGAAATCAAATTAAAAAACGATTTACTCAAAAAGTAATATCCATATAAAAAAATATGACTTAAACCATCGCACTGACAGCCTAATACAACAATACAAAAAAGGCAACTACGTCAACGTATCTCTAACTTGGCATATATTTTTGAATAAGGCGGGTATATTCTCCACTGGCAATCTCTTTTTATAGCCCACAATGGGTTCTATTTTAGGTTCAACCACGATAGGGTTGTCATCGCTATCGAAAATAATTTCCGGATCATTCTCTATAATTTCCTCTATGGTTTCCCAGTCGGTTTGTAT
The DNA here is from genome assembly GCA_016802625.1 of Heliconius numata. NCBI lineage: Eukaryota > Metazoa > Arthropoda > Insecta > Lepidoptera > Nymphalidae > Heliconius > Heliconius numata. The sequence goes on along the minus strand of JAEBDU010000107.1, from coordinate 236,221 downwards.
TTTTTTCTTATGACAACACTGACACATACCATAATCACATTCTTTTTTATTTTTATAATACTCTATATCGTCTAATATTGTGTGTTCGTCTTTATGTGTTTGTAATGGAACAAAAATTGAGAATTTTCGAGCGGAATATTGAATTAATTCCTGAATATAATCATCGACGCCTTCATCTGTCACAGGTTTGTCTATGGCTAGGTCTATATTTTTATCTATGCCTGAATTTTTCCTACTTTGGGGTGGGGATTGGATTTCGTTTAAAATGCTATTTTTTCTTTTGGCCTGACCTGTCATTGTGATAGATTTTTTTGTGGTCGCCCAGCCGAGGGAGCGTTGCACCGCCATCTTCCATTTTGTATATCTTGCGTCACGATCTGTTTGACAAATATATATTTTTATTAATTACATGATTTTTTTTTAAAGTAAATAACATTTTTTTTTATATTGAGGTCATCGTGGCGCTGGGGCACAGGGGTGTCACTGTAAAGCGATGGTTGTGGGTTCGATCTCCACTCGAGTAAACGAAATATTTGGTATCGCGTTTTTCCCCACTCAACAAGCCACAAAAAATAAAAACACTTCCTACCATCATCAGTAGTAGTAGGCAGGAAGGTATCAGTGGACGTGGCGCGGTGTCTCCACCTGTCCATACTCCAAACGTTCACGGCTGCACCCGCGACCACCGCCACACCGAGCGCTGACATGTCCCATGAGTGGGCTCGTACTGGGAATTTAGGAAGAAAAAAGTATAGGTATATATTTTTATGTATGTGTGTTTGTCTCTTTATTACAACTTAAAATTGGGACTGATTTGGATAACATTTTGGGTGTAACAAACACAACAAAACTGACAAACTTCACATTTATAATATTAGTAGGATGATGCTCTATAATTCCATACAGGACGATGTTTAATATACTTCGTTCTCAGTTTCTTACTCACTTTGGAGACTTTATATGACTTTATTTGGATTATATCACAATAACTATAAAGGGGCAAACTCGCGGGTGAATCGCTAGTAATTATATAAAAATGTTAATAGTAATAATACTCACAAACAGGTATTCCAATTAAATCAGCTTGCAATTGCATTAAAAGATCATTAGATGTCATTTTACCATCCACATGTAATTTAGATAATGGCATACCACAATCCTTGTTCATCGCTTCTAGAATATCTCTGTAAATATCAAATTATATTTAAATCAAAAATCAATTTATATTTATACTTAAACATTTTGTAAAATTTGGCCATAATATAACAAAAAATTGAAACGGGCGATGCCGTTTTTGGGCTTTCCAGTATTATATAATATTTTATTAACTCACCTAGTTTGGAAACAAACAGCCTCTAAAGCAGCTCGAATTATATGGTTCTTGGTTGTGAATGCAGTTAGACCACAAATTATACTGAAACCAAAAAATATGTGTATATTGAAATAGGCAAAAGGAACTTAGTACTTACATAGAAAACGTATAAAAATTTGAAGATTGCCGGAATTTGATCCTGCGCCGGATTTGATTTTAAAGGTTCATGTCCCGCTACGTTCAAATGTTTATACATTTTCTAAATAAGTATTTTTCATTACTAATCGTGGAATAACTTTATAAATGTCAAAATAGGGAACCTAGTGTTTAGATACTTTGTAAAAATCGAATAATCGAATTTTCAAGACACTGCGTGTTGAGCCCAAGTCCAAAAACATAAGAAAAAAATTAAAATCAAATCTGAAAAAAGAGATCACGACTCATCAACAATACTATAAGTAAAGCACAAAAAACTTACCCCCTAGCGTCCTTCCTCCAGTATGGCGCATATAGCCCGTTCAATGCCGGCACGAAGTAAACGTCCCCGGTTGAGAACACCTGCCCCGCTATGTGCTCCGTGTCCCGGGCCACGTCCTGGATTAGGTTTAGGTTGTCCCGGAGGAACTTCATTGCACCACCCGCTACTGCTATTGATCCTGGGAGATAGGATGAAAGTAGTTTATTTTTATTGTTTTATATATACAATATAAACTCGATTGTCTGGCCTTCAGTGAAGCAAAAACAAAAACAAAGAAATATACATAAGAGTGCCAACCCTGAGCGACTTTACTGACTTTTAACTACCACGTCTGGTTCCCAATATCACTATATTACCTTCCAAAGCGTAAACAGGAGGCGAATCCCCCATTTTGTAGGCGACAGTAGTCAGCAGGCCGTGCGTGGACTGCACTCGCCTCTGCCCCGTGTTGTAGAGGAGGAAACAACCACTTCTGTAGGTGTTTTTCGCTTGGCCTGCCTGGAGGCAGTTTTGACCGACTAGCGCTGATTGTTGGTTGCCTAATATCTGGAAATATTATATATTTGTTATATTATTTTCTTCTGAAAATGTATCTTATTCTTTTCTTTTTTTTTTTATCTTGTAACCCAAAAGAAGACCTAAGCAAAATCTATATATCAAATAGAATTTTTGCATGTTGTAATTTCATAGACGGTGGTGTGAAAAAAAAAGAAAAAAAGAAGGAAATGTTCATTTACATGCACTTTAAACTTTTAAACTTATAAACAGCTCAATTTGTTCTTCACTTTAAACATTTGAAAATACATTGCTAATATTAGTGAAATAAATATATTTAAATAATGGGTATATTTAGATTCATTACACTTATATAAATAAAATTCTGTCAAACTGTCATTTCAGTATAAAAATACTTACGCCGGATATCCTAATTCCTTCTAAAATAGTTCCATTTTTAACTGAACCATATATTTCTGAACTGCTTCGTATTTGCGGTAACGACTCCCTATGTATACCAAATAATCTGAAAATAACAAAACTAATTATGTATGCGGATTTCGATACATACCTACCTAGAATTGAATATTTAATTTAAAGAAGATTTATTTGTGTATAGTTGCTTTTTCACGCTTTTTCCCGCAAGCGTAGTTAGACAAAGGAAACTTGGTGTTAAGAAAATTCCTTATTTACGCACTGCCTCAATGTCTGATGCTTTGAAGACATTGCGTGTTAAGTGCCGAAACTCAACGCCTTTTTATACGTCGTACTAGAAACAAAATATAAATAATGTAAATTTTATAATTTCGCAGAGTGATAAAATCATAATTTTCAATTTTGACTCGTCCAAGTATGTATTGGAAAAGAATCTACATATAGCTTAATAAATTTATAAGGCTTCAATTAGTTCCAGATTGTTGGAAAACATTTTGTTTCATCAAAGAAATGAAAAAAACAAAAAAGAAAAAATATATAAAAACTAAGTAAAATATAGACTTACCTACACAACATAGGATCCCAATTCAAAGTATCCAAATTCATGAGTAAAGTTCTAGAAGCGTTCGTTACGTCTGTAATGTGAAGACCACCGTGTGGACCGCCTGTTAAATTCTAAAATTAAAGAATAATAAAAAATATTATTATTATTACAACTAAACAGATAATAATAAAATATGGTAACAAAAGAAAATTTGTGAAACTGTGTAAAATATATGACATTGTTATAAATAATCCAAGATGGAAATTCAACGTCCAGAGTAGAGAGCGTTTATATGTATGTAGGTACGTATAAACTGATGTGTTTGGCAATAGTTTAGTGCTACTCTTATAAGAGACCCTGCTTATTTGTCATATTATAGTCTTTTTACATATCAATTGTTTAAACATATATTTTTATCTTTAATCGAGTTAATTATGGAAAATTATTTACGATCAACGCCAATAATTGTGAATTATATTCTTATTAAATAAAATCCAAAAGGAATCCCGAAAACACTTCCACCACCACCACCACACCCCCACCTCCCGAACCTCTCATACAACAGACAGAAACAACATAAATGAATGAAAGAATGAACTTATTAGTGGTTACTCACCCAAACTATCCAAGAATCGACAGTACCAAACATCAATCTCTTATCTCTACTCGCTCGTCTCACTGCCTTTATGTTATCCTTCAGCCATCTCATTTTTAACGCACTGAAATAAGGACTTATTGGTAAACCGGATATAGTTTTTAGATAATTTTTGTTTCTATCCGGTACTTTTGCTAGTATTGCGTCCACTGTGCTGTCTGTACGTATGTCGTTCCATGCTGGAAAATAATATTGTTATTAAATAAAAAAATAAAATTATAATTAAATTGGTATAAGAACTTCACCGTAAATGGACAGATTCAAAGTATTAGTTCAAACAAATCTTTCCACGTTCAAAATTATATGAAAGAAAAAAATTAAAAGCAATAAATAGACGTTCTTGTAGCAATTTGTGATTTTTTATTAAAATTTAATATTATTTTGTTTCCATAAACCATTACTTGTATATTTTTTAATTATTAAATTTTAATGATTCCTGTATACTCACATATGGCAGGATGCAATGGTTCACCCGTGAACTTGTCCCACGCTATCGTTGTTTCTCGTTGATTCGTTATGCCTAATGTTATAATGTCCTCTTTTGTATATCCTGTGAAAAATAAAACAAAATTAATAAAAAAAAAACTAACAAAGAGAACTAAAATTATACGTTAACAACATTAACGTATGTTTTATTAATTAATTTATTTTATCTATTGGCACAACTTAAAATTTATAGGTATTTATACTTTTATAAATTTATTTATACACAACTACCGAATTTTATATTTTAAACAACCGTAAGTCAAAGTATAGGAAAATAAGAGTACTTTAATTTTCGTATACTTTGACTATATTTATTTATTTAAATAAATACTTAAATTAAAATATTTATGCAAAGTACAAAAAAATTCACTTTCTGTCCAACTCTCAATATATATTTTGTATTTTATTAGAAGGAGGAAATGAAAATAACTCAATCCCCGAGCAGGAATCCAAACCACAACCACCACGCTTACAGTCAAATATCATGATATAATTAACTTTTTAAATTTTCTCTTCATTTTACACCCAAAAACTTACCTAACTCAGTCAATTGATCTATAGCGTTTTCCGCACATAGTTTAATATGGTGCATAATTTCCAAGGGGTCTTGCTCGTACCATCCTTCTTGAGGCTGCACTTCCGTTTTGTCTAGTTGGTAAGAAACTAATTCCTCTGAACGTTCCGCTTCGTAAATCTGCAAAAATAAAGAAATAATTTAATTAAATAGTTTAATCAGGCCACCACAAAGACTGTAAACGTCACCGTTGGGGGTTCGATTCCCAGTGTTAAATACGAATTATTTTCTTTTCTTTATAACAAGACAAAGCTCCAGACGTTGAGTTCCGCTAAAAATTGAGCGGAAAGTGGGAAACGGAGTGTATTTACACTGAATTCTCTCTGCCTCTATGCGCATCCAAAACTAGTAACCTGTAAAAAGCTGAAACCGTACCGTAGAATACCTATATTAGAATACTGAGAGAGTTTCTCAATATAATGGAACGTTAAAAAACGGGTCTTTACGTTCGATAGTCAAATGTACGAAAATAAGTCGATATAGTAAAGAAAAATTCCAGCTTAAAATACTATAACAACAAATTATACTCAACCAACGCAGTAAATTGTGATATCATGAACTAACAGAAATATAGAGGTATATAAATTAAATTTTCTAAAGGTAGCAAATTAAATTAGCGATAAAGTGCTAAAACGAAATAAGTGACAAATTTCAAAGTTCCCCTTCGATATAGGATTTAAATAATTTCACAAATCATATAAAAATAAAAAACCATAACTGAGAATAATATAGCCTAATTTTTGCGACAATGCATAGTTAAGAGGCGGAACTCAACGCCGCGCTTTGTCTTATTATTAAAGTATTATTGCATTTGTTTAGGTGTATAATATATTTTAACATAACGTTATCAACAATACAGAAATACTATGATTATTATCATATCGATATTAAACATATTGTAGGTATATGTAGAAGTCACGATATCACTTATTATAAAATGAAATATATGAAGCAAAATGTTAACACAATATAGAATATAAAGTACTTTGTAGTAAAATTCGCTACGGACATGACGCAGTCAAACAATCTGTCTGTCTGTTTGTAAATACGACGGTTCGAGATTTGATATTTGGTGAAAATAATTATATTTGCTTGACCGCTCCCCTAAGGGACGAAGGTGGAAAATGAAGCGACTTAACACTCTCCCTCTTTGCCTGCCCTACAATCGAAATCAAAGTTAATAAAAAAGAAGTTTTCTGATTATTCATTCGTTCTCATCCCTTTAATTCGATAATTTTGGATTACATTGTATACCTACCGCAAATAGTACCACAGTGGGAACGCAGTGTTAAAATTCTCTATATCCTACATTCCCCCCATTTTTTAAGAAATCGTGTCACAGCCCTTTTGCTCTCTAAAATATTCGAAATCTAATAATTACAATTTATTTATTTAATTTCTTTGTCACATACCACAAATCTGACAGTCTTTGTTCCATCGTCGATGACGCTCACGAGAGACTTTTTGGCGGCGTCTCGGACCGGCATCTCGTCGTCTGAAATATAAAATTACAATATTGTTCATATATAAATAACTATAAAATGTTATTTTAAACATTAAATATCGATACTAAATACTTATAGATCGTTTTTAAAGCAGGTAATTTGTATGGACACACATAGCTTATATATATATTTTTTAACCCAATTGGCATACGCTATTAATGTTGGAACATAAATTGCGTCTTAATTTTTAACCGACCTTTGGCGTCCAAGCAGTTCCGTAGAAAAAAAGATCTGAGCTAAGATTAAAGTTTATTTTTAAATATGACATAACTCATATCATATTTGTTATGTTATGGGCAAGAGTGTTTACAAGTTTCTTTCTTTTCTTTCCGTTTTTTTTGAGACAGGACAGAACTTTAATTTTTTTACATATATTACATATTTCTTAAATTTATTTATTATTTAAACCTAAAAAAATATTATTCGAAAAGTGATAAAAAAGAACAATACGTAGAACCCATTTCATCGCCTCATCTAACAATGTCAAACAGACGTGACAAGAAACAAAATAACTTAGGTATTATTCGTTCAGTTTTCCAAGTTTTCATAAAACAGTAATAAACACGGCCTTGAAAATACATATAAGGAAAAGGTGTGTGCGTTGTTTTATTTTACAAGGCTGTTACGTAAAAAACATATTACTAGTTTGACGTGGAATTTAGTAATTATAAGCTATAATATTTATATTGTAACAGATAGACGTTAAGAAATCTTTAATCGGTAGACAGAAAATAAAAAATCCAACATAGTTTTTTAATTGTACACCCACATATCAGGGTTAGCAGAGGGAACCTAGGAACCTAGTGTGTGAATTTGGTGGATTGCTTAGGATTTGTTACTATTTTATGTCTCTCTTATCTTGTAAATAAGAAACCAAAGACAAAGCTGATATTAAATGCTTTAGTATAAAATATGATGATTCACATTCCTGAGCACTATCAATATTGATAAATAGATAATATGGTCTGACCGATAAATTATTAACGAACTCACCTAATAATCTAACTTTGCACTTCAGAGTGAAGAGGCAAGGAGGACGTAGAGAGAAGAGAGAAAGATTGTAAATATAAGTTGTCATTTCTGAAGGTGCAGAGATGAATATGAAAAATGTGTGATATACTTATGTAGAAATTCAGGCAAGACGGAGGATCTAAATCTATTCTAATATCTTAAATATCTTAATGTAGAGTACCTAGTGAATCTACGGTAATGTTAGGCAGAGAATCGAGATTTAAACATGTTTTCCAGCATTTTGGAGGACAATGCGTGATATGAATAGTCGAAAAATTAAAATTAACTGCTGTGATTCGAGATTCTTCTCCCTTTCTAGAAGAGTACAGTTCCAGAGAGAACGAAGAGTCAATGGTGATTAAGGATTGTAATAAAATAACACTATTATTATTTTACATAACTACTAGCCCCAATATAGAATAATATATAATAACAGCCAAAGTAGGGGCCATATAGAGACATATTATTATTTATTAGTAATACTGTGAACCAATCCTTATCACAAATTAATCTCCAATGTAATATTACATGAACTATCTAATTTGAAGTGTATTATAAAAATAATGATATATATGTATGTAATGGATGACTTTGTTAAACTTATGATAAGTTTAGTTTTTTTTAATACTTAATCTACATTTTCTCTATTTAATTTGTAGAAGGAAAGCAGAGAAATATTCAAGTTTTCATATAGGATTCGATCTAAGAGTTTTCAGATTCTAATAATACATTTTCTAAAAATATAATTAAGATATAAGTAATATATAGTTTGAATGTTACTTGTTCCCCATCCTTATCTAGAACTGCTACCAATACTTGGAAGTCCTTGGTATAAAATAAAATTTGCTAACGCATGACCTACATTTTTAATTTGATAAAAATTAAAACGAAATCATAATACAAGTTATATATTAAAGGATGTTTGTCAGTACTACATTAAGTACTAAAAACTACATTTAAAACGGTTCAACTTAGACTAGCGTGACACACAGACGGTACACACAAACAAATAGGTAAAAATTAAATAGATTTTTTTTGGGTTCTATTTTATTGTTAAATGCCCCCAATAACAAATTTTCTTTTAAACGTCTTACAAGCTTAAAATGCACCGCTCAATTACAATAAAATATTGATTTTCAGCTTCACGCTGTATCCCTCATGTAGCAGGGTAGACAGAGAAGAGGACACTCCGCCCCCCACTTTCCGCCGAATTCTAGAGTCATTGCGTGTTGTGCTGCGTTGAGTTCTGCCACTCAACACGCAACACGCACTAGAGCGAAAAATGCTAGCTATTAAACAGCTATTAAACATATTTTTATAACATAGTGACTGATTGTCGTATAATAAATATAAGGATAATAAATATAAGCAATACAAACGTAGGATCTTTCATCATTATTATTTATTTCATACTAGGTAATTTCCCGCGTGGAGGAAAAATGAGCAAATTATATTTTGTAACTCTATAATTGTTCCTCGTAGAACAAAATGATAATCGCCAAAACTTCTATGCATATCTAAATACATAATTATATGTAAAATTCAATTTTTTCGTATTTTCTCATCGTTTATTTAAAAGTTATGAAATAATAAATAACACGGAATTGCTTGGTATTTCCAATAATAATAATTCTTTTTTTTTTTCGTATTATTTAGTGCAACATCAGGTTTCGAGGTTCCCTCTCCCTAACCTACTATGAGCGGGATACAATGGAGGCTAAAAAAAATATCTTATTCTAATTAAAATATCATCAAATTTCTCAATACTTTGAAAAATAACACAAATTAGAAATTTCACTAAGAAACAATATCCACAGAATATAGACCAGATTCAACATTAATTTCTACTTGGAAACCAGTCACGTTACAATGCATAGCAGACCGACCGCAAATACAAGAACTGCATTCTACACGCTAATGCTAAATTGTGGTTTATTGCAAATTTGCATACCTATACATATACATATGTGTTTTAAGTAATTACTTTATTTATACTAATTATGAAATTAAATAATAAACGAAATATTATATTTAAATTTATATTTTCATTTCTTCGCTGTGGTGTCGAGGGAAAGCGCGTCGTTGATTTTCGCCACTCAACACGCAATGCCTCCAGAATCCAGCGGAAAGTGGGGAACAGAAACATGTAAATGGGAACGCAGTGTCTTAACACTAGTTCTCTCTGCCTAATCCGTTATTTGCGGGATACAGCGTGAAGCTGATTTTTAAATATAATGATTGTTAATTTAAGCCATATTTTAACAGAAAATAACAAATGCAATAAAATAAGATTTTCAGATTTAAATAGACATCTGTGCTCATACGTCTCGAACTATCTAAGGAGAAAAGGCCCCTATGACAAGTGACAACTTTGAAAAAAAATTATATCAAAGAAATAAACAAAAAATGTAAACAAAACTGTCAAGTGGAATGGGTCATTCCCCTGAGGTGTGACGTTTGGACATTCGTGACTTTGCAATGCTAAGCAATAGGTCATAACCCTAAAATATATTATGTATAGGACCCCAATATATGAAAAACTTGTAAAAGTTCCCATCTTGTAGAGAAAATATGCTTAACTTTAAAAAAACCTAATGACAAACTACTCTCCACCCGAAGTCGAGATCGAACCCATAACTACGGCACTATAGTAGTTAGCTGCCACATGAATCCACGTCCATTGCGACAACCATTGCATTGCTACGTCCCAATGCACTATGCTTGCAATATGAACTAAAATTCATAAACTTGTTTATATATAATACTAGCGGCCCGCTCGCGGTTTCACCCGCGTGAACTATGTTATTATTAATTTCTGTCTCGATGACTACATCCTAGTGACGTCTACGCAAAATTTGAGACTCCTAGCATTTGTAGTAACGAAGTTTCATACAAACTTTCGACCCCAAAAACAACCCCTTAGAAATCGAATATTGCAAATTCCCGTCTTAGTGAGCACCTACGTCCTATAAGTAACTCCTATGCAAAATTTCAGATTCCTAGGACATGTAGTTTCTGAGATTTCGTGATGAGTGACCTTTCGATTTTATATATATATAGATATATTGTAATTATTAAAACATAATATAAAATAATAAAAACATATTATATTTTTTTAATTCTATGTTAAATTTGCTTAATAACAAAGTTACATAGAAATTTCGACGTTGTCGTATTTTTGTGAATATAATATGGCTAAATTTTCTTACAATTCTTACAATGTAAATTGGGTTCTGTCACTCTACACTCATATTACAGTTTCTCTCTCTGAGTATTGCAAAATCTGGGGAAATTACACAAAATATTTCTCCAATGAAACATGATGAAACCAAAGAAACGTTATACATATGTATTATATAAACATTAATCTAACCACGGCTTATTAGCCATATATTAACTTATTGCCAGTAATTCTATCTCACTATATGTACAGTACTGCCAACGAGTCGTGGCGTACATTTAATTATTTACTTTCTAAGTGAACAATGCGCAAAGGTTCAGAGAGCCTAACCTAATTGCAATGGCTCATCGACTGTACTATATCTATGTATAAAATAACACAATATGGTTATTACTTTACTTCGCAATATAATTTATCTGTTTATATTGCTTATCTACTATAATGTCGGGCTTAGCGCGATAATAGAGATTTAAGAAAATGTTAATTTCAGCCAATTTAATATGTAAATTTTCCATTTGACAACATACGACATGTAAACGAACATACGACGACGATAAACGACAAATAATTGTAGGTATTTTTCATATTATATAAATAATGAGAATAAAATATATTTCGTGAAATTAGTTTTTGATATTTGTAACAAGCAAATAATAGAACCTAGGCTTAAAACACTCTATTACACACACACCGTAAAAATGTCGAGACATTGCGTGTTGGGCATGTAACGTGCAAAAACGTGCGACTGTAAACGCAACAAGTTGTGGGTTCGACTCTCACTCGAGGAAATGGAATATCTAATATTTTCAGTTCCTCGTTCTGGTATCGACAAAGAGCGACATTGAGTTCCGCCACTCTATAAGCAACGCCTCCAGAAATCCTCGGAAAGTGGGGAACAGAAGTGTATTATTGGGAACGGAGGTTCCCTCCACCTACTCGTATTATTACTACGTATTATTCTACAATATTATAATCAATTATACAATGTAATGTATATAAATACCTATTACGTATGAGTTTTAACAGTCGTCTCATATTTGAACTTTGAACCGAAAACTCAAATCACAGTAGTAATTAGCGCTAATAAACGAGAGTCACCGACAGAAATAATAATTAATAGAGATTAAGCATAGATAATTAGAAAAACACCGTGAAAAATCAAAGTCCAAAGTACCGTTGCAAAAATGACTTTACTTTCTGAAAAAATAAAAAATATATATTTATGAAATATAAACGAGAAATATATTTCTCTAATATTTATTTTATTACAAAAACCAAATATTTTTAGACTGTGATAAGCAGATACGAATGATATAACCAAAAAGTTAAGCTTCTTATCCGATGTGATAAAACTAAATAAAGCTGTAGGGAGGGCCAACCGTCAGATATCAAAAAACCCTTTTTCAAAGTATTTTTTTTATTAAGTTGGTAGTAAATATAAATATGCACAGTGCACACCCGCTACCAATTTTGTTTATACGAGTTTTTACATAAAGACCTTTATAAGGACAGATCGACTAAAAACAAAAAGTGACCTTTAATTTTTTGGCCTTTTTTAATGTTTAAGGAATTTTTATTTGTTCGTATACCTTATAAGGAATGTTACTTGACATTTTCTTTATATAGACATATTTTGTATGATTAAACTTGGTATGGTTATTTTTTTAAACAATATTATCTTCTCATATTGGAAACCAGTAGTGGCGCAGGGGCACAAGCTTGCGACAGTAAGCGCGACAGTTAGTGGTTTCAATTTCCACTTATCGTAATGAAATATTTAATATTTTCATCTCCCGGCTCTCGTAACGGAAAACGTAAGAGTCTTAATGTAAATGGATTGTCTTAACACTGTGTTGCCAGTTTCCCTCTGCCTACCCTGCTATGTGCGTGATACAGCGTGAAGCTAAAAAAATATGTTTCCCTACGACGATCTCGATAGTCAACCAGTAAACGCTCATTCCGGAATCGCTTCATCCGCTTATATTAATATGTAAGTAAATACAACCAGTGGTGATTGTACCTAACATATTTAATTTATATCGATATTATCTAGGCGATAATGCCGTCATCACTCAATTCTTAATAACACTTTGTCAAGATAACTATTTAACAACCAACGTTTAGAATTTATTATAATGTATTCAAAAAAATATAGTAGGAAGTAAATATAATAAAATATTTACAAAACATTAAAATACAATTAAAAATCTAAATAAAAAGTAACAGGAAAAGTCAAATACGTGAAAAAACCGGGTTAACATTATTTTAATTTATTTTTATATACGTTACCTTTTATTTAAGCATACATAATATTTTTCGTCTAAATTCTATCCATTTTTTAAAAATCTAACTTAATTATATGAATTATGTATTTCTAAAAATTTTAAACCAATTTCAATTAAACTAGCACTATATATTATTCTACGTAAAAAAAAGCAACATACCATCATTCATCATTTAAGAAAAAAAATATTCCCTCAATAATTAACAATCCTTGTCATAAACTAATTTAAAAAAAAAAAACAAGCAATACGTCAATATCTGTCCGTCTGACACAACGCGGGCTTTCCCGCGCAAACGAGTAACCGCACTGGGGAGGCGCGGCGCGGCACGCCCGCGAGCTCACGGCCCGTTCACATTCAGCCACGCCGTGACGTATGTCAACGTCATCGCTTATTGAACCTACGTATCTTTATTGTTGGGCTAGTATAAATTATTATAACATGTAATATTTTGTCGGCAACGTTTCGTCTTATACCGTAAATGTTTATCTAAATAGTATATTGTAAACATAAAAATAACTTAACTTTTATATTAAAAATTTTATTATTTTATCTACTTACATTTTTTATTTATATAATTTATTTGAGGCTAGTCGCGGCGCCGGGGTATTTATTATATTAAAAGAACAAAAATATAATAAATATATTTGTAACAAAAAATAAACGACCTTGTCGGCCCCTCGAGCATTAGGAAATATTTAATATATCCATTTCTTCGCTCTGGTAACGATGTAAAAGCGCGGCGTTGAGTTCTGCAAATCAACACGCAATGCATCCAGAATTCGGCAGAAAGTAGGGAGCGGATACAACGTGAAATTTAAAAAAAAATAAAAATAAATACCATAAACTCTTTGCTGACGTTTCAATATCCTCTTAACACTCATTATCACTCGCACCTGTACTATCACATAACGGTTTACAAACTAAAATCATTATATAGATTTCGGAAGACTTGGCGAGACATCGTTAATTCTAATAATAGTATTATTAAAATTGCATACAAGTGAATTGGAAATCGTTCGTCATTTTAATAAACTAATATTATCTAACTAGATAGAATTTTTCTGAAAAATGTATTTGATTTCTTTTTTTGCAAACCAGTGCATTAACTAGTAATAAATAATTTAGTTAACCAAAAACACAGTAATATGAAATAGTTTTTGCAATAATATATCAAGGTACACAAAAAGTCGCAAATGCTAGGCATTTTTTTTATTATATGATACGTGTAGAAATTTACATTTCGCTAGGCCATAGTTAGTAAAAAAAGGCAATGTAAGTTTTACAATAGTAATTTTAAAAAATATATATATAAGATTTTTATATAGAACGATGAGAGGTTGTCTTTGTGCTAGCAAGAGGATTAAAAAAAAGAAAAAAAAAACGAGCGGCGAATCACCAAAACGGAGTTAAGATAAGGTTTTTGTAACTACTATTAAAATAATAATAATTTATTTATTGTACGGAACATGTTAATATACAAATATAAAATTAATAATTAAAGATCCATTGACGCAATCTGCGATCCACCATTAAGCATTCCATTAGCTTGCTCTAATTAATTAAGTTATGAGAGTATAAGCCGAGTCCGCACTGAAAATTCAATAAATTAAATTGCTTATTTGAAGGCAGTCGTGGCAGAGGGGCGGAAGCGCGACTAGTTTTGGGTTCGGTTCCCACTCGAGGTGTTGAAATATTTAATATTTCCATTTTCTTCGCTTTGGTGTTGAGGCAAAGTGCGGCGTTGAGTGTTGCGTGTGAGTGCAATGCTTTCAGACATCAGCGGAACGGGGTGGAAACTGAGAATACAGTGTCTTATCACTAAGTTATCTTTACCCTGCAATGCGAAATAAAGCAGTACATTTTATTTTCAAAATCTACTTGTAAGAAAAATTTGTATTTATTCTTTTCATTTCGGTTTTGTGTTGTTTTTAAAGGTCAACAAGTGTCCTATATTTATTATTCTCATATCCTCATATATATATTTTTTATATAAATTATAAATTTTTATTTTTTTCGTTCAAGTTAAGTTTGAAAATTTGCACGTTTACAGATTCCATAACAATTATATATTTTCATAGCATGAACCTAATGTCTTAAGAAGACCAGAATATCGAGAAAAAAAACATTTAGCAGTTAAACAGAAAAAAACTATTCTAAGCAAAAGAATAATTAATATTATAGGAGAAGACCTGCATGTATGTGACACATCCGCGTGTTTTCACGAGCTATTTTTATTACTCGGTGGACGTCACGAGTCAAGAGACAATTTCGACAATGCCATTGTCTGCACGGGCCATTTTTAGCGTTCATTATTTCTTTTAATTACCTTTTTACGTAACAAAAAATATATGAAAAAATATATAAAACCTTATTACTAAATAGAAATATAATTTTCATTATAATTACGTTACTCTGTACCTCACATATAGCAGGGTGGCAGAGTTAAACTAGACAAGGGAAATTTTCAAGACATTACTTGATAAGTGGCGGAACCCTACACCGCACGTTGTTATGTTATTAGAGCGGGAGAATGTGAATGAAAATGATTCATTCCCCCGAGTGGGAATCGAACTCACGACTGTCACTTAACATTCAGACGCTGTATTTGTTGTATTTATTTTTTTTCATACTTAGTTAGTTAGTATACTTAGTTTGATATAAAGGCTGATTTTATTTAGGTATGACGCGATATAACTGTACGCAATTGTAATTTGTCTCAAATTCCACAGAGGGCAAAGTGTATAATTAAAATATGTCTGATTAATAAAGTTCAAAGTAGAGTAAGTACTCATACAGTCTTTCAGCTTGCTATGTTTTAAAAATGAGCAGATAGACATAATAAAAAAGAATGGATAAGGGAATGATTATTCAGTATCCTTTATTAAAGGAGACTATTTTAACTTAATTAAACATACTAAGGACATGGACACATACAAGTCACGGTCAGCATATGAGTGTAAAGACTATGATTGTGGGTTCAATTCCCACACACAATGTCTCGAAAGTTCCGCAAAAAGTAAGGAACAGTGCATCAACACTAGGTTCCCTTTGCCTACTCTGCTATGTGCGGAATCATTGTGGAAAGAAAATCTTACTATGTAATGTCGCCTTTCAATACATATATCTTTCAGCTCTCTTCCATAGAAGTAAAGCACATCTATAAAAGTACACACCCTTCAAGATATTTATAAACACATAGATATATGTATAAACTCTTGAGCAATTATAAAGCCTCACTGATTTCAGGATAATTTCTTGTGATCAGAATGTGAAATTTATATTTTACTTTTTTTTGCCTTCTGATATTTATTGTTATGTTATAGCCAAATTATACAAAATCTTCACATAAATTCTAGAATATCTTCACATAAAAGTAGTTATTTTGACATATAAGCTATATTACCGGAAATCTTCATCTTATTCTTCTTCATTCAAATTTTAAAATCTCTACATTTATGTAATTATAGTTATGATAAGCTCGGCATTGTGTTATGCTACTCAACATACAATGCCTAGAAAAATTCAGTGAAAAGTGGGAATGAAGTGTTTTAACACTAGCTTCTCTCTGTCTATCCTGCTATATGCAGGATACAGAGTGAAGCTGATTTATTTATAAAAAATATTACTAAATAAGGATATTAATTCATTTAATATGTTAATACAGTTAGTATTTATTAAAATGATAGGATAAGCATTATAGATAAGAGAAGGTCACTCCTTCCAAAGTACAAATGATAAAATTATTTATTAAAATATTACACAATTTGTACTTTTGCCCTTTGATTAATATTAACTATGATTTTTTTGTTTTTATATAACAATTTAATTATCAGTTTGTAAATAGGGGGGTAGAGCTACTGGGGGGTAGAGCTACTCGCGTCCGTAGGATTTACCACCTATTCCTAGGCCCACCCTACACGTGCCCCCC